>CM019829.1:32941261-32976758 GCA_009763385.1 Coix lacryma-jobi var. lacryma-jobi
GGTTAAAATGCACCGGGCTTGCCTTGAAGAGCAAAGAGGACAGGCTCGGGGTCGGCAGTGTAGGCGTCAGAGCTCGGGGTCACCTCGGTGGTAGGCTCGTCAGCGGCTAACTCGGCTTTGATGCCTTCTCCTTCGGTCACTATACGGATGCAATGATGTATGCTTATGAGGATGCTGACATGAACAATATGGCACAGGACAATTCCACTGATTCTAGAGTACAACTTCTCATCATGTAAGTAATTTCTAGAATGGACAGAAAGTTACTTATCTCTAGCCATATCAAGATTAATCAACTTATTAAGCATCATTTTACCCAACCTAAGCACAAACTTAACATGGCATCACAATCATCATAGACCAGTTGGGTGGGGGTCTATGAACAACAAACAATCAAAAAGTCACATCACAGGGCATTCAATATAAACCCTAATCACTTTTCTATTTTTCTTAATTATTTAAAAAGGTCATTTTATGAAGTTGCTCCAAAAATTACCAAATTAATCTTATAAGTTCATTATGGTATAAAAAGATGGCAAACAAATTTCATAATTTTTGGAGGTCATTAAGCTGCTCAATTAAAATCAGTCATTAATTAACAAAAGGCACTATTTAACAATTAAAATAAATGCTAAAAATCAACTTGTTCTAAAAGACTTCAAAATTTCACCAGAGACTAAACATGGCATAGGAAGCTCAGAAAAATTTATCTCATGATTTTTGGAGTTATAAATGATTTTCTAAAAATCCAAAACCATCCATTTATTAATTAGAAGAGGGATTTTACATTTTCCAAATCTTGCAGAAAAGTCAAGTTTCATATTTTATAAAATACTTCAAGGTATAAAGAGTCTACCATGAATTTTTAGAATTTTTGGAACCACACAGAAAATACACAAAAAGATAAAAACTGAACACATTCAAAAAAAAAACTGAAAAGGGAAAAAAAATTGCACTGTGCATCTTCCCCCTCCTCGCCGGCGCTCTGCCGGCGGTGGCTCCCGCGCTACTAACTCCCTTCCGGCCACGGCAAGGCTCCGCGTGGCGAAACCAAGGGTAGGGGAGGAATCAGGAGCTCACCGGCAGTCGATGACGGGCGGTGGCGAGGCGAGAGGGTAGGCGGAGCAGGGAGGTCGACGGAGCGGGGGCTCGACGGCGGATGAATCCGCGTCGCGGCGGTGTTCCGGCGGTCCTGCGCACCACATGAGGTCACAAAGGCATGGTTAGAACCGCAAGGGAACAAGGAAGGAGAAACAGGGATCGGGAAGGAAGATCATGGCCGGGGAGTGAGTATTCACAATCCCGTGCTCACCGGCGTTTCGCCGGAGTTTGGGAAGATGGGGGTTACGCCGGGCGATTGGAGTCGGCGGAGGTAAAATTGAGGGACTGGGAAGCTTCGCGAGCTCAAGGCGGAGCTTCTGGGCTAGGTGGTTGAGCGGCGGAGGCTCTGGATTGAGCTGGCGATGGTGGCGGAGGTCAGTGGGAACTCCGGCTGGCCGGCGGCCCTTTTATAGCCGTGCTCAGGGGCGGATAAGAGGGCGGAGGGTGGATAAGATCGGCCCGGCTCGCGTGCTTGCGAATCCATTGATGAAGAAAAGGACAGAAAGTCTGCTCAGGGGCCGGGCGTGAGCTTCGTCCGCGACGGCCACGGCGTCGGCGACGTCTGGGAGCAGTGGGACCGGGCGAAGGGTCAGCGCTTTGCGCGTAGCGGGAGCGGCATGCTCACGGGGTCAGCGGCGGCAGGTTTGAGGCAGGCGGGGAGCGGTCATCCCGCGGCACGCGCAGCGCCGCGGCATCGTGCCATGGCCGGGGCCCCCCTAGCTCTAGGTTGAGATGAACAGGGCTAGGTTTCTAGGGTTTTACTTTGAATTGATTTTTGTATTTTGCAAATTCTCCCAAATTTTTGAGCTGAGAAGCAAAAACTCAAAACACCAAAGTTGTTCAGAAAAATGAAGATCTACAATTGCAATATGAACATTTCTCAAATCCAATAGTTTTTGAATCACATTTGAAATTTGAAAAGGGGCCCTTTTGGGATTTTTAAATAAATTAACACACTTACTTTTGTATTTTATATTGAAATTGAAAATAATTAAACATGCAAGTTTTGTCCTCTTTTGTCAAAACCTATAACTTTTGCTATTTAACACTTTTTCCTGAAAACTCATTAGTTTTTGAAATATTTTTGAAAACTAACAAAAGGGGACAAAAACTGGAGTTTGAATGAATTTGAAAATTACTTCAACTTTGTACACGAAACTTGAAAAATTTTGTAAATAGCAAAGTTGTTTCTCTTGATCAGATTCTACACTTTTGCTTTGTTGTACCCAACCCAATTTGAATCGTTTTTAAACTAATACAGGGGGGTAAAACCAGGGTTTTTTTCAACAGAAAGAAATTGGAAATCTGTTTTTGATTTTGGTTGTTGGACAACACAACAAAGCCTTCAAGACACTAAACTGCAACAAGAATTACACAAGCCAGGCACAGAGTTGAAATTACGCATTTTGCCCTTTAGGAAGATTGGGTCTTTTTAGGGTTTTAGAAAAAGGAATCACTAACACACCAAAAACCGTTTAGGAAAGGGTAAAGGCAGCAATCATTAACAAACATTAATGCATACAGAATGATTATGCTAAAGATGAGACATGTCAGTTAATTACAATTAATCACCAGGGTGTTACAAAAAAGTCCAAACTCACGTCCTTCCTCTAAAGAAACGCCGCCCCGAGATTCTTGCGTCTTACAGAAGACAAGGGTAAAACCTTATATCTCAGAGTTCGAGAAGTCGGGAATAGCTCTTTGCTAAGAATTCTTCGATTCCCCAAGTTGGCTTCTCTTCAGAGTGTTGTTCCACTGGACCTTGTACCATCTTGTGGGTAAGTCCTCTGGTAACACGGTCCTTGTAATCCCACCACGAACTGGAATATCCAGAGTAATGACAAGATCGGGTTCTAATTCAACGACCTTCAACTTCCACCACGTGTTCGGGTACTCTGGAAGACACTCTTGAGTGGGAGACGTGAAACACAATTATGACGGCGGAAAGATGATCGGGCAATCATTGTTGTAAGCTACCTTGCCACAAGCGTTCCAAATTTCAAATGGAGCCAATATAGCGTGGTAGCTAACTTCCCTTGACTCCAAAACGATTAACATCCCTTTAGTGGGGTGAACCTTCAGTACAACATAATCCCCGTTTTGGGACACTCGAGGTCCGACGTCTTTTTTCAGCTACTAGCATTTTCTGTCGAGACTCATGCCGCAATCTTTATATTCTCTTGTATTGCTTGACTTTTTCTTCCATAATTTTTAACTAGGTCAACCGCCAAAGAATTCCCTTTCTCCCAGGTTCCGATTTAGTAACTCGACAACAAGACAGAGGACTCGGAAATTTTCCAAGTACCCGGATTTCTTTATTAGTACTCGTATACACACGAGATGCACGGAAACATCTGAGATACAACAACGTTCATCGGAAGTACAATAAGGTGTAAAATGCTACTCTAGTTAATTAAGGTACATATCCTTGATGCCTATTACCAAGGACCAGGTTCAGTGAGACGCAGTAAAGCAACACAGAACCTGGGTAGACACTATCTTTCAGTGCATCCAAGGCCGGTCTTTGGTATACCTACCCAGTACTCAAGGAACTAGGGCAAGACCATCACCCTCGCCGCCCCTTGACATCCTGTGACTCACGAGGTTATCTACGAGTGGTTAGTAGAAGAGTTCTTCTAGGCTGACTCTGTGTCCTTGCTTGCTTGGACCATTGGAAACCCACCCTAACGGATGGTCCTTTCACAAGAGTTCTTCTGGGCATTCATCTATTCTACAGAAGAACGACACCCGGGGGCTCCGCTTACAGCTATTGCTATTACAATACCATGGATCTAATAAGAAGTTCTACCTCCAGAAGGATATGAGCTCTTTGTTTCCCAGGCAGGGTATTTATAGGCGGTTCCTCCTTGGTCTATGGACATGGTTCATCACAGAGTGACCGCTGGACCAATAATTCAACCAATGTTACTGCTGGTGATGTGGAAGTCGACATGGGTAACAGTAGCTTATCCTCACACTACCGCTTCAAGACCGAAGACGACACAAGTGATGTTGGCAGCAGAAAACCACAAAAAGCATTTATTATGCACGTTGGAACAGTCACTTGTCAAATATTGCTGGCCTCGTGGTAATTTTTATTCAGTGGGGGGTGATAACGGATGTTTGTTGAAACATTACCCACTTGAAGCTGAACAATTATTACTACTCGATACGGTTTTAGCGACAGATTGGTGTCATGTTCCGCCTCCTGAGACTTAATAGATTACTTGATGACTTCATTTGGAAGAAGCGCCCAGAACCGACTACTATGGTACCTCGAAACTCAGGCACGGGGCTGCAGTGGTATAATCTATAAAGGAAATGTTTTTCTGTTCAAGATTACTCAAGACATCTCCAAAGATCTCAATAGTTATTATAATAACAAGAGGCTCAGGGGCTACATCACTGTGGTGCACTTTTGTAAAAAGCGCACACCATGGAACTTCTTACTCTCGGAGCACTTCAAGATTTCTCAAAGACATTACTCGGAGATTCTCAAGAAGAAATTAGAAGATAACATTGGTGAAAATGATGAAGAGCTCGGGGGCTTGACGACCAGGATGTCAGAGATGTCAAGTAGATGATACTCGACTAATCCGGCGCACACGGGAGATCCGAAGACTTGTTACCAAAGTATACTGGGTTTAGGACTCTCGTTGTATCTAAGTCGAGTTGTAAACAGGAAGTCTGTAATTAGAATAATGGACTCCAATGTGTTTAACGACTAGGACGGTCTACGCTGAGGCCACCGGATATATAAGGGGAGTCGGGCGGCTCAGCAGGTCCTAGACAATCGAACATTGAAACATAGCAATACACAAGGCACATGCCACACTGACATAAGTGTATTACGGCTAGTTAGCGGCCTGAACCAGTATAAATCGCCCTGTCCCTGTGTACTACTCGCCGAGTCCTACGAACGTCTGATCCCCACCGATCAAATCGTCTGAGATACTCAAGACATGTTGCTCGGTTACAAACAACGCACAAGACATACCGGACTCACGAAGATACGAGGGGTGCGTCTCCCCCCAATGGTTTCCTTAATACGTTGAGTGCCTTCATGTGCTCATATTTTTTTTTTTTATTATGGTGCGGCTCATGTGCCCACATTTTTTCATTTGTTTTACTTATGTATAGAAAGAAATTGAGAGGAGAAGGATACTTACCTGGATACACGGGGGTGCTTCCCCACAGTGAATGTTGAAGTAGTCATCATTTTGCCATGTAACGAACTGGCAGTGAAAATGTTTCTTCCTCTATCGAGCATTGATTGACGTTGATGGTTGTGAAATAGTGCTCCAACAGTGGATGAGACTCCACTGCTCGTCACCTTTTCTTGGTCTTTCCGATCTCTGTTAAACTCAAATAGACAACAAAACTTGTGGAACAGTAAGCAGTAGTGTGTTGGCCACTCAAGCCTTAGTGTCCAGATTTACAGTAAGATCTCTTTCAATAGTGTTATGTTTTATTTTTATAGATGCAATGACAGTCTAACAGAAATGAATGCATGCATATTCATTTTTATATTTTTTATGCCACCTAACGGTTAACATTGTAACACCTTAGGTGTTTACTGAATAAAATGTTTGTCATGTCATAAAAGAGTTCATTTCATAGCATTATGTGCCTAGCTCACCTTGAGATGCATTCCTAATATAAGTTTAATTCCAATATGTGAGCAACTTTGTTATATGCTTGTGATGGCGTTCAAAAACCTAATTTAGAATGTCATTTAAGTAACTTGTGTTCATTCCCATTTACATAAGTCATGTAAAGGCATGAATCCAAGTTCAAGCAATCTAAAAGAATAACAATTTATTTAGCTTAAAAATGGGCAATATCATCAAATGTCCTATATAAGTTCATTAGCTTTTCTAGTTAACTCAAAGATCTATTCATATGTAGGGGTTGACCCTAAAAGATTTTTGTAGATCTTGAGGAGAAAGTACAACTTTGGTATTCAAAGTTTTCAAAGTTTCTGTAACAAATTTAATTTAATTTTGAATTTACTCAAACCTGGAAATGGTCCCCTTTTGACTTTAAACTTGCATTTGCAAAAAACTATTTGAAATCTGAGTTTGAGATCTACATCAAACTTGTAGAGAATTTCAAACTGAACATTTCATACATTGATATTTTTCAAGTGTCATGCAAATCAAAAGTAATTTTGCTTTAACACAAACCTCTAGTTCTGTCCCTTTCAAATTTCAATTTGAAATGGTTTTGTACTGTTCGATCAAATTGCCTATTTCCATTTGAAATCAGCCAAGAGTGTTAAGAAAAGTTGTACAACTTTTCAAACTCTACATTTCATATTTTGACAAATCTTGAAGTGTAGTTCAAATTCCAAAAGTAATTTTAAAAATCAGAAAGGGGAGAAACAAGGAACAATGTGAAGGGGGGAAGCTTGCCTGAAGCTCGCCGCGAGCTGCTTCCCCTGTGCAGAGCTCGCGCTGGGAACACATGCCGCCGCGAGCCAGCGAGCTGCCTGCGTAGCTGGCGCCGCGGCGCCTGACGATCACACACCGCGGCTCCTCCTCATCTTACACTCTCGTCCCCCTCAGACGCCGGGTCTCACTTTCTCCTCATGCTCACTTGCCGCCGTCGCTTCTTCCTCCGATTACTACGCCGGCCGTTTTTTGAGCAACTCCCTCCGCCGTTTGACCGCACCAACAAGCTCGCCTCGTCGTTAGACGGATGTTAGACTAGGTCATAGCCTCTCTCAGCCCCCGCAACCGCCCGGTGTGCTCGTCGTATTCGTTCTCCGGTCCAGAAGCCGCCATCATCAACGCCTCTCACCGTGGTCAGCGCACTCGCGGAACCGGTTCGTCCACCAGAGCCTCGTTATACGCTTTTCTCATCTCTTCCTGATGCTCTATAACACCTGGTCCTTGGCCTGATCTTACCCTCTGTCCAGCTCGACAGCCCGTGCACTCGCTAGTCGAGCCGCACCGCTGGAACCCAACAACCGCAGCTGTCGTGTCCTCAGCTGTGAGATTAATTCACATATAAAGCACGTCATTTGGAAACCTAGCCCGTTGGAATCGTGGATGAGCCTCGGAATTTCGATCACACGACACATAGTCAGCAGGCGTCGGTAAACGCCACCTAGTTGCCGGCAGTGCTGCCGTACCCCCCCTTGCCCTCATTAAAAGCGTCCACCAACGTGTCCGTCGCGTAGTAGATAGGACGGTCTAGGAGAGGAGTTTGTTTTGTTCTATCTGAGCCGAAATGAGGGCATGGGGAACATTGTGCTGTCCAGAGATCTCTGTGTTGGTTTGGACCGGATGGAGTCTCCCTCCTTCCGTGTATGCGCGATTGCCGACTCATCGCCATCACTCGGCGAGATTCGGGTGGACAACGTGTCAGATTTGAATTCAGCTAAACCACACCTGAGGGCCTAGTGCAAAGATTTATGACGCAGTTCTGAATAGTGCTCACTATCAGTCAAAAGGACATTAGATTAGTATTTGGTAAAGCCATGACAGGTGTTTTATCTGCAAAATTGGATTGAGACAAAAGTCAAGCGCGAGGCCAGCCCCGATTTTGGGCCGTTTGTGGTGCGCATTGGGCCGAGCGGCAACAAAAATTTAGCTGGTTTTCGACCTAAACGGGAGTTTTTCTTTATTCAATTCTGTTTATCTATTTTTCTTTTATATGCAATGAGCATATGACTGACTTTGATATTTCTTTCTTATGAATTAATCACTGTTGATCACAAAATCAGGGAAAAATTGTACATGTTCTTTGAGATTTGTAGTTTTTTTACATTCTACAAAATACTAATCTGACAATGTTTTCGTATACTGATCATTTGCCGTTAAAAATTGTACCTGGGCTTTCACGTAGAACACTTGAGTCACATCAGCAGCAAGGACGAATGGTTCACCTTTGTATCCAATATTGTTGAGATCCACTGTTGTCATTCCATACTCCTTGTCAACTGTTACTCCGGCTCCGGTCGCCTTGACCCATTGGCATCGAAACAAAGGGACTTTAAAATCAGGTGCGTAGTCTAGTTCCCAAATCTCCTCTATGCGGCCATAATATGTTTGCCTCTTCCCAGATGGGTCTGTGGCATCTACGCGAACACCACTGTTTTGGTTCGTGCTCCTTTGATCTTGGGCCATGGTGTAAAATGTGTTTCCATTGATCTCATACCCTTTGTACGTGAGGATGTGCCATGACGGTTGCCTAGCCAACAAATATAGTTGCTCATCAATATTGTTATTACCCAGACATTCCTTTCGCAACCAAGTGCTAAAAGTATTCATGTGCTCACGTGTTATCCAAACTTCATTCTTCTCTGGAAATTGGGATCGTAGGAACTCCTTGTGTACATCGATATATGGATCCACCACGGTTGAGTTTTGAAGAACTGTGTAGTGCGCTTTATTGAAATAATCATTCCCCGTACCGATATATGTTTTCTTCCCTAGTGTCTCCTTTCCACATAGCCTCCCCTCGTGCCGCGATTCAGGAACACCAATCGGGTCAAGGTCAGGAATGAAGTCAACACAGAACTCAATGACCTCCTCTGTCCCGTAGCCCTTGGCGATGCTTCCTTCTGGCCGAGCACGTTGGCGAACATATTTTTTCAGTACTCCCATGAACCTCTCAAAGGGGAACATGTTGTGTAGGAACACAGGACCGAGAATATGAATCTCCTTGACCAGGTGAACTAGGAGGTGTGTCATGATATTAAAGAAGGATGGAGGAAACACCAACTCAAAGCTCACAAGACATTGAACCACATCATTCTGTAGAGTAGCCAGTTCTAGTGGATTAATTGCCTTCTGAGAAATTGCATTGAGGAATGCACAGAGCTTCACAGTGGCAAGACGTACATGTGGAGGTAGAATTCCTCTTAAAGCAACCGGAAGCAATTGCGTCATAAGCACGTGGCAGTCATGCGACTTTAAGTTTAGGAATTTCTTCTCTTGCATATTTATTATTCCCTTTATATTGGAGGAGAATCCAGATGGGACCTTGATGCTGTTTAGGCATTCAAACATGATTTCCTTCTCTTCATTGCTAAGAGTGTAGCTAGCAGGTCTTAAGTAATGGCGTCCATCATCTGTCTTCTCTGGATGTAGGTTGTCTCGTTCTTTCATGCGCTGCAACTCTTGTCGTGCTTCAAGTGTATCCTTAGACTTCCCATACACACCCATGAATCCTAGAAGGTTGACACAAAGATTCTTTGTCAGGTGCATCACGTCGATCGCGTGGCGGACCTCTAGTACATGCCAATAGGGTAGCTCCCAAAATATTGACTTCTTCTTCCACATGGGTGCGTGTCCCGTAGCGTCTTTCGGAACAGGTTCACTGCCCGTCCCCTTTCCAAAGACTACTTTCACATCCTTGATCATCTCAAGTACATCTTCCCCAGTTCTGTTGCGAGGCTTGCTCCGGTGGTCTGTCTCACCTTTAAAATGCTTGCCTTTCTTTCTAACCTGGTGATTCATCGAAAGAAATCGACGATGCCCAAGATACACTACCTTTCTACATTTTTTCAAATATACACTATCCATGTCATCAAAACAATGTGTGCATGCATTATATCCCTTGTTTGACTGTCCTGAAAGATTACTTAGAGCAGGCCAATCATTGATTGTTACGAACAACAATGCTCGCAGGTCAAAGTGTTCCTGTTTGTAATCATCCCACACACGTACACCTGATTTACTCCATAAAAGTAGGAGTTCCTCAACTAATGGCCTCAGGTAGACATCGATATCGTTGTCAGGCTGCCTCGGGCCTTGGATGAGCACTGGCATCATAATGAACTTTCGCTTCAAGCATAACCACGGAGGAAGGTTGTACATACATAGAGTAACAGGCCACGTGCTATGACTACTGCTCTGTTCCCCAAAAGGATTCATCCCGTCCGTACTTAAACCAAACCTTAAGTTTCTAGCATCTTTTGCAAATTCTGGGAATTCTCTGTCTATTGCTCTCCACTGGGACCCATCTGCAGGGTGTCTCAACATGTTGTCTACCTTACGGTCTTCTTTGTGCCATCGCACCAACTTTGAATGGTCCTTGTTTCTGAACAGACGTTTCAGGCGTGGTATATAGGAGCGTACCACATAACCTTGGCAGGGATTTTCTTCCGGGGACGTTCTTCACCCTCAACATCGCCAGGGTCATCTCGCCTGATCTTATATCGTGACGCGTTACATACAGGGCATTCATCCAAATTCTCGTATTCCTTGCCACGGTACAGGATGCAGTCATTAGGACATGCATGTATCTTCTGGATTTCTAAACCCAAAGGACAGACCACTTGTTTTGCTTCGTACGTAGTGCCGGGTAATTCGTTAGGCTTTGGAAGCATCTTTTGTTTTATAATCTTCAATAATTGTCCAAATGCCTTGTCAGATACACCATTTTGTGCCTTCCATTGTAGCAACTCAAGTGTTGTACCCAACTTTTTTTGTCCATCCGCAGCAGACGGGTATAGTAATTTCCTGTGATCCTCTAGCATACAGTCAAACTTAGCCTTCTCCTTTTCACTTTCGCAATCTCCTTGTGCATCACGAATGACATCACCAAGAGCATCATCTTCAGCGAGTGTGTCTTCTGCACTTGCCTCTTCTTCACCTTCCCCCATTGCAGTATCACCAAAGTCACCGTATTGAGCAATAATGTCATCGTCAGGGTCCAATTGTTCTTCTTCACCTTCTTCCATCATAACCCCAGTTTCTCCATGCTTCGTCCAACAACTATAGTTTGGCATGAAACCCGACTTGAACAAGTGTGAGTGAAGACTCCTTGAGCTAGAATATTCCTTCGAATTATTACAAAGGGCACATGGGCAGCACATAAAACCATTCCGCTTGTTTGCCTCGGCCACTCTTAAAAAATAATGCACGCCATCAATGAACTCTTTTGAGCGACGATCGACATTGTACATCCAGTGACGTGTCATCGTCTGCATTATATGACATATCACATAATTATATCGATCTCTCATTCTTATAAACAAATGAAATTATAAAATGTCTGACATGAAATTTAGTAAGAATCACTGGTGGCATAAAAGTAGTAGCAGTTGAACTTGTCTAATTAATTAATTATTACATCAAGATAACAGTGCAACCTAATCCACTTGGCCACAACCAAAGCAACTAACAACACCTGCACATTTTTCCCACATCACAGTCCAACAAGATGTACTGTCTGCCACTCCAACCGGATAGGAAGGTAAGGTAGGGGTAGGTGCAGTAGGAATTGAGTTGATTCTTGAGTTAAAAGCATCTAGAGCTGCAGAAGCTTCCTCAAAAGACTTGTACTTTTTATGCACAGCTCCCTTAACTTTGAGGACATACTGACTGCACTCGGCCCAGCTGGTGTAAATACCTGGCTTGGTGCCCTCGAAAACAACATACCAAGCAGGCATCCTTCTGCATTTTGTAAACTAAAGTATTATATATTTCTAATTTCTGTAAACAACTAATTTAACTGATCTCTATTTCTCCAAAATAATAAAATATACTAATTAAAGCGGTCACATTTTGTAAACTAAAGTATTATATATTTCTAATTTCTGTAAACAACTAATTTAACTGATCTCTATTTCTCCAAAATAATAAAATATACTAATTAAAATGGTCACATTTTGTAAACTAAATTATTATATATTTCTAATTTCTGTAAACAAATGATTTAAATGATCTCTATTTCTCAAAAAAAAAACTAATTAAACTGTCACATTTTCTAAACTAAAGTATTATATATTTCTAATTTTTGTGTAAACAAATGATTTAAATGATCTCTATTTCAAAAAAAACTAATTAAACCGGTCACATTTTCTAAACTAAAGTATTATATATTTTGTTTTTCTAAACCGGTCACATTTCTCTAAAAGACTAAAATAAACTAATTAAACGGTCATATTTTGTTTTTAGATTAATAATTTGAACTATCAAGTCAATGAACTCAAAATAGCTACAAAAATGAATAACTTAAGCTAGTAACCTTTCAACGAGTCGATGGCGGTGTAGATGTGATGAAATAAATCAATCGCCGGAGATGTGTTAACAAACAAAAATCACCGGAGGAGAAGAGAGCAAACAAGCAAGCAAGAGCAAGCAGTGACTGAATGAAGAAAAATGAAGACAGGAGCTCGGGCACGGCTGGAGGTAGAAGAACATTTCAAATATAGGGAGGGACATTTAGCCCCGGTCCTTATTCCCAGCCGGGGCTAAATGTTGGCATTTAGCCCCGGCTGGGTACACCAACCGGAACAAAACCTTTTAGTCCCGGTTGGTGTTACCAACCGGGGCTAAAGATGCCAACATTTAGCCCCGGCTGCATACACCAACCGGGGCAAAACCTATAGTCCCGGTTGGTGTTACGGCCCGGGGCTAAAGATGCCAACATTTAGCCCCGGCTGCATACACCAACCGGGGCAAAACCTTTAGTCCCGGTTGGTGTTACGGCCCGGGGCTAAAGGCCGGTCTTTAGCCCCGGTTGGTAACACCAACCGGGACTAAAGGCCCCTCTGACAATTGAGCCGTTGGGCTGGGGAGCTTTAGCCCCGGTTGGTGTTACCAACCGGGGCTAAAGGACTTTCTAGTCCCGGACGCAAATTTTTCCGTGGCTAATGCTGATTTTGCAAATCGTCCAAAGGCCTGTTCTCTAGTAGTGAAACGGAAGGCACTAGGAGGGAGAGGAGGAGATGGGGACCTCACCTAGGGGCTTTCCGATCGCTCAGAGGGGCTCGGATCGAGTCGGACGTCCGCGACGGGGTAGACGATCTCCTCCGGCGAGCTTCTTCGTACAGCGGCGCGGAACGTGAGGAGCTCGAAGACTGTAGGGTGGCGGCGGTGCGGATGAAACGGCGCCCCGAGACCCTTCCAGCAGGGTGGAGACGAGCAGGAGAGGCCGGTCGGCTCGGGGTGGCCGGTAATGGTGGTGACGAGCGGTGGCAGTGCTCTGATGACGGCAGGGTGTCGCGGTGGGTGCACCGAAGAGAGGGAGATGACTCGGGGAGGCGATGAGAGGTGGCGGCGACTCGTGCAGATGCAACTCGATGTCTATTTGAGAGAGGGAGGGCGAGCAGCTGCGGCGCGGTGCAGCGTATAGGGCGGAGCGGGGATCTCGACTGGAGTTTGGTCGCGGACTGACAAGTGGGGCTCGTTGGCAGCGACTGCGAGTGGAGGGGAGGGCCGTGCTGGGCAGCTGCGCGCAGGAAGGTGGGCCGGAGGGAAAGGGCTGGGCCACGCGCGAAGGGAAGAGAGGGGGTGGTTGTGGTGAAGGCAGATGGAAAGAAGAGGCCTTTTTCTTTTTTCCTTTTTTTTAAACTTTGTAAACTTTTGCAAATTCTTTTCAAATAAAAAAAATCTTTTGAAATCAAAATCACTTAGAAATATTCTAGAAATATTTTTCCTAGGTTTTTAAAATAAAATTTGAGTGAGGAAGCAGAGTTGCTGCTCGCGCTGTTGGTGCAGTCTCAGGTCAACGGCGGACAGTCCGCGCCCTAGGTGGCGGACAGTCCGCCGGTGTTTTTTTGAGGACGAGCAATGGTGCTGGACATTCTGTTCAGCGAGGCAAAAGTCAACGGCGGACAGTCCGCGACCCTGGTGGCGGACAGTCCGCAGGTCAAAATTTGAATCTAACGGCTAGTTGCTGACAACGGCGGACAGTCCGGGACTTGTACCGCAGACTGTCCGGAATCGCGTTTCAGCACATAACGGTTGGATTTTGAGGGGGCCTCTATATATAGTGGGTTGCCCGGTTTGTGGAGCTTCCCTTGGGCATTCTTACAGCATATCGTTTGGGAGAGAACACCTCTAGCACCTTATCTCATATCCTTGCTTGAGAGCAACATTTGGAGAGTGAGTGTGCTCCACTAGTGCGAATCTTTGCGTGAGAGATTACTTGTGGCACTAGGTGGTCGTCGTGTGGGCGTGGTTATCTATTACTCTTGGAGCTTGCCGGCTCCTAGACGGTTTGGTGATTGTGTCTCCGTGAAGCACGCAAGGAGATTGTGCAGTGCTCCGGAGTTGGCTTTGTGAAGGCTATTGAGCTCATCCCCGTCGGAGGAAGGCAAAGAGCATTTCTAGTAAACTTGAGGCGTGAAGAGTATCTAGTGATTTTGTTGGCTCAAAGTTTAGTGCTCATGTGGAGCCTACCTTATGGGGCTAGTCCGAAGCTTTTGTATCCTAGAACTTGCTTCAATGTGGATTAAGTGACCGGCGAGTCACCGAACCACGTTAAAAACATCATGTGTCATCCTCTTCCTTTTGGTTTGCCTATCTCAACACAAGTTCATTTCATTTAATATTACACATACTTGTGTTGATCTTGTATATTGTATTTACATTCATATATATATTGATATCTTGTGTAGTCAATCTTGATATACATTCTTATAGTTGATCATCTTGCTAAATAGCTCCAACTTGACTTGTGTATATAATAGAAATACTCTTGCTAGTATATCTTGTTAAGTTCTTAATTAGAGGGGTGTAGTCAAAATTATAATTGAGCCTATCTCTTCCGCTATTAATTTTGAGTATTTTTGTAATTATTATTAAAATTGACTATTCACCCCCCTCTAGTCGGCCATCTCGATCCTTCACTCAGGCTGAGAATTTTAAGGCTACACGCTCATTGCCTGTACCTGCGGTACCCACGCGCTCGATGAATGGTCTCCATTCGCCCAGGTCACGCAACGATCAAGCCTCTCGGAAAAGACCCTATCTGTGGTATCTCCCTACGCGTGCACGAGCGCCTGCCCTCTATGCTATGGGATGCCAGCAACGGTTTCTTGGGCGACGCCTTTGACTCCTACGCGCAAACGAGCTCTGCGCTCTACGCTACGGATCATGGGATAACCCAAGGCCGAACTGTTCATCGCTTCGGCTCATGGCTATTGGGTCTACGGAATTCGGAGAATATGCAAAACACGCCGACTCGCTACAAGTTTTGCCTCTGTTCGCCCAAGAGTCTATTTACAGACTATTCTCCTATGCAACGTTCTACTGCTGCCCTGCGACGAGAAGATCTACATCGGCGACTAGGGCCTCCGCGGCCGGCTCCGCCTCCATCTCCAGATGCTCCATGTCGACACGACGACTCTACGCTCGGGGACTTCAACAAGCTGCAATCATCCTTCGCCACCGGTTTTTCTCCATACTTTTTGTACATCATCATGTACTATTGCTCTCCATATTTATTTTTCAGGAACTTCGCCTTCGCTTGTCGCCGACCAAGCTCGTGAACTTCGCCTCGCTCATCGTCGATCAAGCTTAGGAACTTCCCCTTCGCTCGTCGTCGCCTTCGCTTGTCGTCGCCGCCTTCACTCACCGCCATCTTCGTTCGTTGCCGACCAGGCTCGGGGACTTCGCCTTGGCTCGCCGCCGACCAAGCTCGGGGACTTCGCCTTCGCTTGTCGCCATCCAAACTTAGGGACTTCGTTCATCGCCGACTTCGCTCGCTGTGGCCTTCGCCCGTCGCTGACCAGGTTCATGGACTTCGCCTTTGCTCGACGTCGACCATGCTCAGAGACTTCGCTTTCATTCGTCGCCGACCAGGCTCGAGGACTTCGCCTTTGTTTGTCACCGACCAGGCTCGGGGACTTCGCCTTCGCTCGTCGCCTCTGCTCATCGTCGCCTTCGCTCGTCGCCATCTTCGCAAGTCACCGACTAGGCTAAGGGGACTTCGCCTTCGTTCGTTGTCGACCAGACTCGTTGCCTTCGCTGGTCGTCACCTTCACTCGTCATCACCTTCGTTCGCCATCGCCATCGCTCGTCGTCTTCACTCGTCGCCGCCTTCACTCGTTGCCGACCTGGCTCGAGGACTTCGCCTTCGCTCGTCGCCGACCAGGCTCGGGGACTTCGTCTTTGCTCGTCGCCGCATTAGCTCATCATCGCCTTCACTCGTCGCCGATGTGCATCAAGTCGCTCCATGCTGTTCGGATCAGGGTGCTGATTTTGGGCAGCTCATCGGTCAGCCTGGGCGTTCGGTTAACTGGAACCGATCGGTTCGGTTCTTCGGTTATTGACACAAATTCGGTTCCCGAAAAATAGGAACCGATCGGTTCTTCTCAATTTCTGGAACCGAGCAAAATCGGTTTCAGTTAGTTCGGTTCGGTTTCGGTTTCGAACCGAACTAACCGAAAATTTATCCAAGTAGTAAAAAAATAGAAAAATAAGGGAATTTTTTTTAAAAAAAAAGCACAATACCAAAATTTTAAAAAGTGAGGCCGATAGGGCTATAAGAGGGGTGTTATCCACCTTTTATATCTAGGGTTAAGGTGGTATTAGGCCTAGGTTATAAGGTTTATTGGGCTTGCTTCTAAAATTCGATTCTATTCGGTTATTTCGGTTAACCGAGGTAAGGAACCGAATTAACCTAATTAAATTCGGTTCCTGAGAAGTGGGAACTGAACAGGGAACCGAAATTTTCGGTTTCGGTTATTTCGGTTTCGGTTCCGGTTATTTCGGTTTGGTTCTCGGTTCTCGGTTATTTTTGCCCAGGGTGACTCATCGGGGCACTTGCTAAATTGTAACACCTCTGGTGATTAATATGTAATTAACCTGATATGTCATCATCTTTAGTCATTAATCATCCTTGCCATGCATTATGTTTGTCTAATGCTTGTTTTGCATTTACCTTTTTCTGGAGTGACTTGTAGTGATCTCTTTTTGAAAAACCCTAAATTTCCAAACTCTAGTTTTACCCTTCTTTCTCTAATTCAAAAACTATTCAAAATTTGAGGTTGGTCCTTTTAGCAAAGTTGTAGACCGTGTCAAGAGAAACAACTTTGGTGTTTACAGATTTTCAAGTTTCAATATAAAATCAGAAGTAATTTTAAATTCTTTCAAACTTCAATTTTGTCCTCTTTTCGGTTTTCAAAATTATCTCGAAAACTATTGAGTTTCAGAAAACGTTCATATTGACAAAGTTGTAGATCTCCTTTTTCTGCACAGCTTTGGTGTTTTGAGTTTTTGCTGCTCAGTTCAAATTTTGGGAGTTATTTCAAAAATCCAGTTAGAAGGGAGGATGATGTCTCTGCGCACGAGCTTTAAAGCAAGGGGGCCCCCGCCGACGGCGGCGCAGCCTCAGCCTCGCCGAGCCCGGCTGACCCGCGTCCGTGTCGCCCGAGGTCGGCGCTAAGCGCTCGACCTCTCCGGTCCCCTACCTCCGCCCACGACCGAGTCAGCCTCGCCGAGCCCGGCTGCCCTGCGTCCGTGTCGCCCGAGGCCAGCGCTAGCGCGCTCGACCTCCCCGAGCCCCTACCTACCGCCGCCTCGCCATCCCCTACCCTACCCTCCTCCTTCCCCTACGGCCGCGGACAGCGGGCAACTACCGGCCGCCGGCAAGCCGCCGCGCCGCGCGCGAGCCCCCGCCCATACCGAGCCGCCCTACCTTGCTCCCTACCTCCGTTGATGCCGCGCGAATGCTCCTCACCCCTCGCCCGGACCCCCCAGCGCCGCCTCGCGGCTATAAAAGACGCTGAGCTCCCGCCATTGCCGCCACCACGCCAACCCGAGCCACCAGACCACCCCAGCGCCCGCCGAGGCCGCCGTTGCCTTCGCCTTGAGCTACTCCACCTTCCCGAGCAACCAATTTCACCCCTCCGTCCCTCGCTTCGCCGGCGCAGGCAGTTCTTCGCCAACTCCGGCGAACGGTCTCGCCTCGATAAGAAGTGAAATTCGTCGCCGTGGGTTTTTCTCCTGCCCATCCGACCCCGGCTCTCTCTTCCTCACCTCGGTGCGCTCCTAACCGCACCCTCGGCGACCTCTTTTGGTGGACAGAGCCGCCGGACGCCGATCGCCGCCGAAGAGATCCGCCGCCACCGTCGAACTCCCTCCTCCGACCCTTGCACCGCCTCGCCGAGCCCTGCTTCCGACTCACGGTGAGCTCGCGAATCTTCCCCCACTCTCGGCTTTCCCAGCGCGAGCCCCGAGCGGCCGGTCCGCCGTCTGCCTCGCCTGCGGTTCGCCCGAGCCCTGCGGTCCGCCGCGCGATTCGCCCGAGCCCTGCGAGGAAGGAGCACAGTGCTCTTTTTCCTTTTTGAAAGATGTGAATAGTGTTCAGTTTTCATCTTTTTGGGTGATTTTCCGTATGGTTCCAAAAATTCTGAAAAATTCATGGTAGACTCTTTATACCTTAAAGTATTTTATAAAAATATAAAACTTGACTTTTCTGCAAGAACTTGAAAATGTAAAATCCCTCTTTTAATTAATAAATGGATGGTTTTGGATTTTTAGAAAATCATTTATAACTCCAAAAATCATGAGATAAATTTTTGTGAGTTTCCTATGCCATGTTTAGTCTCTGGTGATATTTTGAAGTCTTTTGGAATAAGTTGATTTTTGAGCATTTATTTTAATTGTAAATAGTGCCTTTTGTTAATTAATGACTGATTTTAATTGAGCACCTTAATGACCTCCAAAAATTATGAAATTTGTTTTGACATCTTTTTACACCATAATGAACTTATGAGATTAATTTGGTAATTTTTGGAGCAACTTCATAAAATGACCTTTTTAAATAATTAGGAAAAATAGAAAATCAAGTAGGGTTCATGTTGTATGCCCTGTGATGTGACTTTTGGGATTGTTTGCTGTTCATAGACCCCCACCCTTTTGGTCTATGATGTTTTGCCATGCATGATTTGTGTTTAAATGATGCTTAATAGGTTGATTAATTTTGCTTAGGGATAAAGATAAGTAACTTTATGTCCACCCTAAGAAGTTACTTACGCGATGGAAAGTGTACTCTAGAATCAGTGGTTTTGTCATGTGCTGTATTGTTCATGTCAGCATCCTCATAAGCATACATCATTGCATCCGTATAGTGACCGAAGGAGAAGGCATCAAAGTCGAAGCAGCCGCTGACGAACCTACCCCTGAGGCGACCCCGAGCTCTGACACCTGCACTGCCGACCCCGAGCCTGTCCTCTTTGCTCTTCAAAGCAAGCCCCGGTGCATTTTAACCCTTCCTTGTTTTTATAAAAGGTTTACTTAAAATGTCTTTGAGTTAAACTATTGCATTAGGTTATAGGAGTTGTGTGATGACCTATTACCTGCACTGTTTACCTCCACCAGAAGATCCACCTGCCCTGTTTAAAAACTATTTGCAAATGCTTAGTGATGTTATACAATAGATTTGCAATAAAAATGCCAATTTCAAAAGTGTGATCACTTAAAGAATTTTTATGGGAATTTGGTTTTACTCCCCGGCCATTGGCTAGGTATCTGATCCGTACCTAGTCAATTGCGAGGAGAGGTTGTCCGAGCGTACGGTGCCATCATGTTGTAGTCCGGGACTCAACAGTTGACACCGACCGGGAAAAGGTTGAAAAACTGACAGGAGGGTGAGATATAACCAAGGTATGGTTCTGGCAGAAAAATTTAGGGACCATCCGTATGGGGCCTGCTGGCCAAGACTTGCAACTATTCACATACTTCGGAAAGCTCTGGCTCCGAGGAATCCTTTATTGGACCGACAACCGCGCACTGGGAGTGGAGAGATGGCGGAAGTAGCATGTACCCACGTGGTCGTCGTACCTGGATATGAGTGGTGTACTGTACTTCCGGGTGGCGTAGGGCCGGGCCCAATCTTGGAGAAATCGTGGTAGACGAGTTGGCATATGCAAGCTTGGGTGCTACATATGCAGTGTGGATAGGGATCCTCAGCTGAGTATTATTTATCCGGATTAACGTTGCTCCTCGGTTATGGAGACTTGGTGACTGACTGTCAACGGAGAGTGGTTCTCAACTAGGTATGTTTGAAAGGTAAAAAGAATCATGAGCAATGAAGAATTGAGAAATACTTGAATCTTTCCAAAAATAGAACAAGGTTTACAAAATGCTTTTCTGCAAAATACTTGATCTTGCTTAAGCCTTACCTTGACTTCCTAAGCCTCTCATTCCTGAGTCTTCTTCCTTTTCTTTAGTCGGGTAAGTCTTGTTGAGTACCTCAGTACTCAGGGTTTGTTACTCATGCTGCAGGTATGACTGAGTCCCCGATGTGTCTTGCGCCCTGCTGCATGACCATCGTCCAGGAAGAGGTCGATGAGGCCGAAGAATAGTTGTGCACCCTCGGGCTGGGTGATTACAAGTATCTTATTTTGTTGTACTCCGCTACGTTGCCTATTTCTATTACCCGAACATGGTTTGTAATAACTGCACCTTTAATTTTATTTGGAACCTCAGTTTATAAAACTAATGTTATTTAAGTCTTCCGCTCTGTATTCCGATGTTATTTGTAAAAGTATCCAGTGCTGTGACCGAATTGTGAGATGATCCTGTGGACGATGGGCGCTGATGCAGCTCAGTGACGAACAGTCTTAATCACGCGGAACATCGGTTCGGCTGTCAGAGGCTGACGGGGACCGGTGGGCCATGGGATTAGGACCGTTCCGCCACATAAATGTTCTACAAGCTCGGCACCACATGTCTTCAACACCTAATACCAAGCTCGGGGACTAAGTGGATACACTCCACCTTGCGGTGAATGTATTTTCTTTTTGTCTGACATTTCAAGGACGCTCCATCAGGTTGGACTTGCACAGACTTCTACTAGGACCACGCTGTTCCTTATAGTCTTGCAAGCTCTAAGTGGATACACTTCACCAGAAGAAAGCTCTTCAAAAATTTTCTTGAGCACCTTACATCCTACTGGCCAACCTGGCCAACCTTACTTGATCGACATCGACTTCACCTGCTCGGATCGCCCGTCAAGCTGGTCGACGTCGACTTCGCCTGCTCGGACAAGCTCAAGACGGCGTTGCCAACGGATACAAAGTGCTCGGGGACTAGCTGTGGGGATATTACCTCCATATACCCCATGGACCTACTTGGGCCCTTCGTCAAGGACAGCCCAGCTCGCGAGGCCTTACAACACGCGACCAACTTGTCATGTTCGTCAAGGACTCTCACGAAGCCTTGCCCGCCAAGGAAGATCCTAGAGTTAGATCCGGATTCCTAGCCTTAAGGAACCGTTTGTAATCTGTTACGAACTGTAACCCTGCTCCCCGACTATATAAGGCGAGCAGGGACTCCCTCTCATCTCACCTCGTCTCATCTGATCTCATCCGAGATCATGGGACCTCACACGTCATATTCCAATCCATTAATACAAACCAACCACCAGAACACAGGACGTAGGGTATTACGACGACTTGACGGTCCGAACCTATCTAAATTGTCGTCTCTCGTCCGCTTTGCAGACGTATCACACACCTCCGCCGTCTAAATTACTACCTTGGGCATACCCCGCGGTAGACTATCGACCATATTTCGTCGACAGTCAATACCATACATGAGCAGTTAGAAAACTTTGAGCAAAATCAAGTTTGGGTGCTAGTTCCACCACCTCAGGATTGCCATCCTATGGAAACAAAATGGGTTTTCGAAAACAAATAGGATGTGGATAGGATGGTTGTAAGGAACAAAGCAAGGTTGATGTAACACCCTAAAATTTGCTTTTCATCCAATAGAGTTGAATTAATTTTATTATATATTTTTTTGCACATATAAACCTAGGGAAAATAATTATTGTTATAGAAATTAAAATTCATCATAAGACTAGCAACATGTTTATGCATTCATGTTGTTATATATGATTTTTGTGTTGAGTAGTTTTTATAAAACGCTTGTTTGAATTCAAAATTTGATTTAGAAATTGCTTTAAAAATCAGTTTACAGAAGAAAAGGAAATTCTTTTACTTTCCCTCTCCTACCTCACTCTTTGGGCCCTTAGATCCAGCCCTACCTTCCTCTCATTCCCTTCCTGCGGCGCCTGAATCCGCCTCTCGGTTCAGCGTGTGGCGCTCCTCTTTGGTCCGACGAAGGAGCACCGTTGGATGCAGCACGGGTGTAGAAGACCGCAACTTTGGGTGGGGAGAGGGCGGGTATGCGGGCCGGCCCATTGCGGTCTGGTGTCGTATGGTGAAGTCGGTATGCGACCGGTCGTTTGCATTATATATTGAGTTTTTTACTTATATGCCCTTGGAAAAAATGACTCTAGCTTGTGTGGTCTTTTTTCATTTGAACTTACCTCTATGACCCTGAAATAAACTTTTATTCCTTCTATGACCTTCCGTTAATTTTTTTCACTTGACGGTGTTAATTCAAGGGTAAAAAGACTGTTTTGCCCCTAGCATAAAAAATTACAATTTTGTTTGTTTGTTGTATATTTAGAGTAGTATTAAACAAATAAATTTGTACATAATAATATTTCTTTTATTTGAAATATTGTCATGTGTGAATTTATTTGTTTAATATTAATCTAAATGTATAACAAAAATAAAACTCTGCAATTTTTTTATGTTAGGGGTAAAATGGTCTTTTTACCTTGACTTAACACCGTCAAGTAACAAAAATGGACGGAAGGCCATAGAAGGAATAAAAGTTCGTTTCAGGGCCATAGAAGTAAGTTCAAATAAAAAAGGATCATATAAGGAAGAGTCACTATTTCTAAGGCCATAGAGGTAAAAAGTTCTTATATATTTGATTGAAATAGAGATACCAGAATTCCAGAAGGCCATATAAATTTCTATCTCCAGGCCAGAAACCATTATGGGCTGACTGGCCTTTCTCTAGGGGCCGACTAGTAGCCCACTAAAGCGGTAAAGCCACGGAGGAGGAGAAAGAAAAAAAAAGGAAAGAAGAAAAACGATGCATAAACACCGCGGAAACAATATAGGAAGAAGAAAAAGAAAATTAACGGCTCGTCGGCCCTCCACGAAAACGAAGGCCAGCAGAGTAGCAGACGGACGCGAACCCAGAAAAATCTCACGAAATCTCTCGTGGCCGCGGCGACCGGAAGAAGAAGACGACGACGGAGGCGGCGGCGATGGCGTGCCGCGCACTTGCCCTCCGTTCCCTGCTCCTCCCCGAACCGCTCCACCGCCTCCCGGCTGCGGCGCTGCCTGTTGGGAGGGCGCCCCGCGGCGGCCGCCGTCCGCACCTCCGCTGCTGCTCCGGCGGCGGTGGCGGGGACCCCGGGCAGCCGCCGCAAGAAGCTGTGCTCGAGGCCATATCCAGTGAGTCATCGTCCCCCACTCCACTGCTTATTCGTACGAGTTATTCCATCTTGCTTGTTCGCCGCTTCAGCTAGTCACTTCGGTCGGGTTCTTGCTCGGAGTCGGAGGTTTGGTATTGAATGATATAATAGTTTACATTGGGATACCGAACCACTGGCTCATTGCGATGGTTGGCTGTTGGTTTTTATGGAATTAGCGTAAAATGCGATGCTTCCGTGGCTTGGTGTGATTTAGCCAAGGCCGTGTCGGCTGCAGTTCTTTTGTGTCGCTTGCATTGTTACTTTGCATATTATTGTGTAATAGGGTAATCAGGATAATCCTCGGAATAGAACCGCTCAATAGCATAGATGAATTCGAGTATTGATCAATGCAAGGGCTCTGCCATATTCAGCATGTAAATTGTACTAACAATCTACAAGCTGCGGGAGAAGATTGTTGGGTTGTAACAATCTGGCTTGTGGATTGTTACAATCCAAGGTGAGGCTTCTTGTTTGTTTCAGCTTGAGATCGTAAAAACTGTAAATCCACAATCAGAATTTAAACAAACATGGTCTAAGGATGTAAAGTTACATATCTGCTTGCATGACTATGTTTAGTTAGTGCCTACTTTGCCAAATTCGTGAAATTTGTGTTTATGTAGGAAGGATTAAGGTTTCCACTGAGGAGGCGTTTGGATCCCTTCATTTTGGAGGAATTAAAATTCACTCAATAAACTAGGCTATTTGGCTTGGAATTTGACATTCCACCACTTTCCAGAGCTCACGTATAAGCCTATCTCAAATTCATAGGTGGGAGAAGGAAATGGATTTTATTGATCACCGTACTATATTTCTACTTTGCAACTTATAACACTCTCTTCAACCCATTCACCTACGGTAGAAATGCAACACATGAGTATCTCTCTCGTATAGCCAACAAAAATATACAAATGTAGTCCATATACAACCATATTAGTTTACCTATTATGTGTCTAAATTATAATTCTTAAAATGAATTCAATTCCAAGGATCCAAATGGGCCCTGAGCCAAAACTTCTGCTAGGGTTTATTTCATGCTCTACTTCATACTGGCTTTTATTTTGCTGAACCAGAGATAGCAAGGTCTAAAGGAAGGGTTGCACTCACAACAAATATGGTCATGGGTGGTACTGTGACAGACGATGCAAGTGATGAATGGCTTGTTCTGGATCAGAAGGTGTGGCTCATTGTAGAACTTTGTCCATCTATGTTACAACTTACACAAATATAGACTTACAATGGGCACTCTATGGAGCAGTTGACTCCTAAATTTTTGAAATACAATGAGAACCTTTATATATTTGAAATGTTCTTGTTTGTATCAATATTCCTTTTGGAAGCAGTAGCTCGGTAACATTAAGGTAGGATTTATCTTGTGTTTTGTTTTCATGAAATGATAGGTCATTGGAAGCTAGATCATATGACTTTTAAATTTTAACTGTCACACTCGTTTGTGGTATTCTTTGTATGTCCCGAATATGATGTTTTACACCATTGATGGTCTTCAACTTTTTCGGAAAACAAAGTAGTGATTGAGAACATCTCATTCTGGCTTTTATTTTCAGCATGCTTTTATCATGATTAGTACTGCTGCATGATAAACTTTAATCAGTTTGTGTGCAACAAAGTGCATCTCTGCTACATCCTTTTTGAATTAAAGGTTAGAATGAACCCTAAAAATTTTAAAGTCTATGTTTTGGTTTAGGCATTGCTTACTAGCTATGCTGTTTTGCTTCACAGGTAAATTCCTACCCCACAGATAGAGGATTTACAGCAATTGGCACTGGAGGTGATGATTTTGTCCAGTCAATGGTAGTTGCTGTTGAATCTGTTCTTCAAGAATCCATTCCCAAGGTTAGTTTTTACAGTTCTTAGAATTTATGTAAACCTTGTAGTTATCGACACGAAGATGTAGTTAGTCTACTAGTGCTTTGCGTAGAGCGAATACTTCCATCAAATGGTTTGCGCACTAATAAGTTCAATATTCTTACTCTGATTGTACAGTAATCATTTTCACTTTAGCTATTTGTTGTTTATGCTTCTTAGATGGCAGTAGACTAATACTTCTGTGAAACTTTGCTTTCTTATGTGAAGACTAGGTAGCGTACCTGTGCGTTGCTACGGGATAGCTAAATTTTTATAATAAAAATAAGTGAATTGTATGATAAGATAACAATACTGTGAAACTAAATACCGTTGTTAAAATGTTATTTCATCCAAAAAACACAGTTCGTGAAATTAACAGTCACTGAGAGTGCAGGGTCACAGGCTCGCAAAATCTATTTAACGCGTCACGGGCTAAAATAATATTTTATATCAGTAATTCATTCAAAAAGAAACATGTTTAGCTGTGTTTAGCCTTATCCCTATCAATCAATGCCGACTGGTGACACTTCTCAGACGGCCTTATCCCTATCAATCAATGCCGACTAGTGACACTTCTGAGAACTCTGTCGTGTGCACAATCATCCTCTCCTCTGCCGCCGACTCCGAGGTGGCTGTCCATGTTGGCCAGGTCGCCTCTGAGCTCCCCAGTCAACTCCACAATTGCTATTTGAATCAACAGACATGTCAATAGTAGCAACACATCCAGATTCGCAGTAGAAACTACTATTTTTTATGCTTTCTTGGGAGGATAATTGCACAAGATGAAGTCAAGTTTACCTTTACAAATTAGATCATGAAAACAAAAAAAAAAAATCTGTGCACAAAAGGCAAGCATTTGAGTGAAAACCAAAACTCGGCCTATGTAGATCACATAAGTTTGAATAACCACTGCCCTTTATTAGAGATATACATTAGATATGTATAGCTGACTTATAGTATACGTAATGTATACGCGTTGTACTTGTACTCCAAGCCATGTCCGGCTATACGGCTATATAATGAAAAGGCCACCCCCCCTATTGGGTGTGCGGTGCATTGCCCTTACGTTAATTCTCTACATGGTATCTTCCGGGACCGATTAGGGTTCTCGTCTTCCGCTGCGCCACTCCTCGCGCCGCCGACCTAGCCCGGCGCGCGATCTCCACCGCTCGTCCAGGCCACACTCCGCGCCTGTTCGCCACCGCACCACCGGCCGTGCTGCCCTAACGGACGCGCCGCCGCCATCGCTATGGGCACCGACGCATCCTCCGCCTCCGCGACCTCTGGTCTCACCGGCTCCCCATCCATGCTGGCCCTGGTCGATGCTTCTGACCCGCGATCTTCTCCTACGCCACCATCAACGTGAAGTTTCACGTTCCGATCATCCTCGACCTCAAGCTGCCGAACTTCACCAAGTGGTCCGCCTTCTTCACCACCATGTGCTGCAACGGTGTGTTGGGCCACATCGACGGATCTATTCCGCCCCAGCCTATCGACCGCACCTGGTCGCAACCCGACGCCTGCGTCCGGAGCTGGTTGTACGGTTGTGTCGACGATGGCGTCCTCAACCTTGCCATGGAGCCAGATCAGACGGCGTGCGACCTCTACGTCACCATCAAGGCTCTGTTCCAGGCGAACTAGGCCACCCGTGCGGTTGTCCTGGGTCAGGAGTTCCACACCATGGTCCAGGGCGATCTCACCATCGACGCCTACACCCAGAAGATGAAGCAGACCGCCGACGCCCTCCACGACGTTGGCCAGGCCGTCTCCGAGCCTCAGCCTGTGCTCAATCTGCTCTGCGGTCTAAATCCGCGGTTCGCAAATTCCGCGGACATCATCGCCAACTCGGCGGTCCTCCCGTCGTTCACCTCGGCGCACAACACGCTCCGGCTCAAGGAGATTCGTCTCGCTTCCGACGCCAAGGTCTCCTCCGACACCGCGCTTGCTGCAGTCGCTTCCTCCGCCCCCGTGCCTGTCTCCTGCACCTCGCCCTCCTGCCGCTCCACTCCTGCCAACTCCAACCATGGTGGTGGTGGTGGCAGCAAGGGCAAGGGCAAGGGCAAAGGAAAGGGCACCGGTGGCGCTGGCCGCCACCAACAGCAGCAGTCGGCGCCGTCTCAGGCTTCATCAGGCGGGCGTCCCGACTTTCCTCCAGCTGGTCCGTGGTTCTGCATGAACCCGTGGGCTGGCATGCCTCTGCAGCAGCCGCAGTGGCAACCCCAGCAGCAATGGCGTCCCCCCTGGCACCCCTGCCTCAGGCACACACGACGTTCGCCCCTCCCTCCATGGCTGGTGGCTGGGATCAGGGCGCCCTCATCGCCTCTCTGAACCAGATGGCTCTCCAGGGAGGTGCTGGTGCAAATCCATGGGTCCTCGACACCGGCGCCATCTCTCTCATGTCTTCCAACGACGGTATACTTCTTTCCTGTCTCCCTCATTCGCCGTCCTTCATCACAGTCGGCAATGGGACATCTATTCCAGTTTCTAGTCGTGGCACTTCCATTATTCCTATAGTTGATCGTATGTTTCAACTCAACAATGTTCTTGTCGCTCCACATCTTGTTCGTAACTTACTTTCAGTTCGTCAATTTACTCGCGACAATAACTGTTCCATTGAGTTTGATGCCTATGGTTTTTGTGTTAAGGATCTCTAGACCAGGACCATGATTCTTCGCTGCAATAATGGCGGGGAGCTCTACACCCTATCTCCATCATTCAGTCCACCAGCAGCCGCCGCCTGTCATGTTGCCATCCCTGTGGCACTCTCGTCTTGGTCATCCTGCACCTGTCGCCATAGCTCACCTCAATAAGATTTCAGCTATCTCATGTAATAAAGTAGATCGTGCTGTTTGCCATGTCTGTCAACTTGGCAAACATGCCCGCTTGCCATTCACTAGTTCTTCCACTCGCTGTTCAGCGCCTTTTGAACTTCTTCATTGTGATGTCTGGACATTACCTGTCCTTAGTGTGTCTGGGTTTAAATACTATCTTGTGATTGTGGATGATTACAGTCATTATTGTTGGTCGTTCCCTCTTCGGCATAAATCAGATGTGCATACTCATCTTGTTGAGTTTGTTTCTTATGCTCACACCCAGTTCCACTTGCCTGTCAAGTGCTTTCAGGCAGATAACGGCACAGAGTTCCTCAATACAACCACTTCTACCTTCCTTGGTAGTCGCGGTATCCTCCTGCCGTCCTGCGTACCTCTTGCCCTTACACGTCCGCACAAAACGGCAAAGCCGAACGGATGTTACGCACTCTCAACAATGTTGTTCGTACTGTCCTGCTTCATGCCGCCATGCCTCCTCAATATTGGGCAGAGGCTCTGGCCACCGCTGTTTATCTTCTAAACAGGCGTCCATCCTCTTCCATCCTTAATAACATTCCCTATAATCTTCTTTACCACAAACTCCGAGATTTTCATCACTTCGTACTTTCGGTTGCCTTTGCTACCCAAATCTTAGTGCCACGACACCCCACAAACTTGCTCCTCGCTTATCAGCCTGTGTCTTCATCGGATACCCTTCATCCCAAAAGGGCTACCGGTGTCTCGATCTCTCTACTCGCAAAGTGATCGTTTCTCGCCATGTGGTTTTTGATGAGTCTCACTTTCCGTTTGCGGCTGCAAAACCGCCTACGGAGTCTCTTGATTTTCTGTTGTAGGATCGACTACCGGCGCCTTCCCCAGCTCCTATGTGTTAGAATAGAATTGTAATAGCCCATATTGGGCGTATGGCCCATTGGCCCATGTACATTGTATTCCTAGCCTATTAGGCTATATAATGAAGGTCACCCCCCCTAATTAGGGTGTGCGGTGTTTTCACATGGTATCGGAGATCGATCCTGTTCTTCCGCTGCCCTAGACGTACGCGTAACGTACGTGCCCGCACCAACAGGCCCGACACCCGTCGAGCCGCCTCAGCCGCGCTGCCTCCCCCGGCCGCGCCGCTCCTGCCGCGCTGCCGCCTCCGGCCGCGCCGCTCCTGCCGCGCCGCCGTCCCAGGCTGCGCCGCCGTCCCAGGCTGCGCCGCCCCGACCTCGCCGCCCCGGACTGCGCCGCCGCCCCCGGCCGCGCGCCCTAGGCCGCGCCGCCGCTCCTGGTCGCGCCGTCCCTGCCTCGACGCCGCTCGTCGCCCAGGCCGCGCCGCCCCTGTTTCTTCGAGCAATCTACGCCGCCTCTTCAAGTTGCCGCCTCCCCTGCTCCTGGATCGGCATGACGACCCCGTCCGACTCCTCTGCTACCTCCGGGGTTCTCTCCTCCGAGTCTTCCGGCGTCCTGGGGTCGTTCCACGCCACCTACGCCTCTGTCAACGTGAAGCAGCACGTTCCCATCGCGCTGAGCCTCGAGCAGCCGAACTACTCCAAGTGGAAGGCGTTCTTCACCGCCCTCTGTGGCAAGTACGGGCTGCTCGGGCACATCGACGGCACGATGGCCGCCCGTCCGACTAATCCCCAGTGGTCTCAGCCTGACGCTTGTGTTCGTGGCTGGATGTACGGCTCCGTCGACGACGCCGTTCTCGACCTCGCCATGGAGCCTGATCAGGATGCCCGTGCGCTCTTCGTCTCCATCGAGGCTTTGTTCCAGGCGAACAAGGAGTCTCGCGCCGTCGTCCTCGAGCAGGAGTTCCACAACCTGTCCCAGGGCGACCTCTCCATCGACGCCTACGCCCAGAAGATGAAGCGCACTGCAGATGCGCTTCGAGAGGTCGGCCACACCGTCTCCCCCGCGCAGCTCGTGCTCAACCTTCTGCGCGGTCTGCAACCAAGCTTCGCCAACACCGCTGACATCATCTCCAACACTTCGCCGCTTCCTGACTTCAAGGCTGCCACCAACATGCTTCGCGTTAAGGAGCTTCGTCTTGGCAACGAGGGCAAGGAGGTTTCGACATCAGCACTCGTCGCCGCCACCAATGCCTCCTGCACCTCTCCTTCCTGCCACTCCACCTCCTCTTCGGTCGCCAATCGTGGAGGTGGTGGCAAGGGTAAGGGGGGTAAAGGCAAAGGTGGCCGCAGCGGCAACGGCAACAACGGCGGTGGGCGCAACCAGCAGGCGCAGCAGCAGCGCGGCGCTCCACAGGGCGCCTCCGGTGGCCGCCAGGCTCCTTTGCAGGGCGCCCCCTGGTTCTGTTACCCTCCTTGGGCAGGCCAGTGGGCTCCTCTGCACCAGCAGCAGCAGTGGGGGACGCCATCCGCGCCTCCCCCACCGCCTCCTCCACCGCATCAGGCTCATACCGCCTTCGCGCCGCCCCAGTTCTCTGCGCCACCTGCGTACGGATCCTGGGATCAGGCCAACCTGATCGCCGCTCTCCACCAACTCCAGCTTCAAGGTCAAGGAACTAATTCCTGGGTCATGGACAGCGGCGCGACATCTCACATGTCCTTCGACGACGGTATACTTCTTTCCCGTCTCCCGACGCCACCATCCTCTATTACGGTTGGCAACGGGCAATCTATTCCTGTTCTTAGTCGTGGCACTGCTTCTTTACCAATAGCTGATCGTCCTTTTCATCTTAATAATGTTCTTGTCGCCCCTCAGCTTACTCGTAATCTGTTATCTGTTCGACAGCTTACTCGCGACAATAACTGTTCTATTGAGTTTGACGCTTCTGGTTTTTCTGTTAAGGATCTCAAGACCAAAACGGTTCTCCTTCGGTGCAATAGTAATGGGGACCTCTACACCATTCCACATCGTCTGCCATCTCGCTGTCATGTTGCCGTTGTCTCCCCGGAGCTGTGGCACTCCCGTCTTGGTCATCCTGCGCCTGCTGCCGTCACTACTCTAAATAAATTGTCAGCTATTTCGTGTAATAAAGTATCTAGTCGCATTTGTCATGCTTGCCAGCTTGGTAAACATGTTAGGCTGCCTTTTGCTAGTTCGGTCTCTAGTACATCAGTACCCTTTGAACTTGTTCATTGTGATGTTTGGACCTCTCCAGTGTCGAGTATCTCTGGCTATAAATTTTATCTTGTGTTAGTTGATGATTATACACATTTTTGCTGGACTTTTCCTCTTCGACATAAATCCGAAGTTCATGCTCATATTGTTCAGTTTGTTGCTTATGCTCACACACAGTTCAGCTCTTCTGTTCGCTGTTTTCAGGCCGATAATGGCACCGAATTCCTGAATAATGCCACCGCTGCTTTCTTGGCTGACCGCGGCATTCTTCTCCGGACTTCTTGCCCCTACACCTCAGCTCAGAATGGCAAGGCTGAACGCATGCTTCGCACTCTGAATAATGGAGTTCGCACGCTTCTGATCCATGCTGCCATGCCTTCGTCCTATTGGGTCGAAGCTCTATCCACCGCCGAGTTCCTCACGAACCGGCGGCCGTCCTCGTCCATCAACAACGGTATACCTTATCATCTTCTTCACCACAAAATGCCCGACTACTCTATTCTACGCTTTTTTGGCTGCCTATGCTATCCTAATCTTAGTGCCACGACTCGCCACAAATTATCTCCTCGCTCCACGGCGTGTGTTTTCCTCGGTTACCCTCCTTCGCAGAAGGGCTACTGTTAACACATAATTTTTGCATTATGACAAGTGGGCCAGTGCAGTACAGGTTCGGGAGAAGTCACCGATCAAGGGATTCGGCAGGCAGCGAACGCGGTCGGCTAACTCGATGCATTCGGCAAGGCTGTAAGGGCGACTAGTCAATGGCAAGCGGGTTCGGCAATATGGCGCTGCGGTCGGCTACCTCAGGTTAAGTCGGTTTGCGACAAATACGGCATATCAGAAGATTCGGCAACAGAAGATCTTGTCATTGTTAGCACGAGCCGATTATTAAGGGAGGCTTAGAATAAAAGGCATCGTATTTTAGATAAGTTTCCTGTTTTGTCGTTGTAATCGTGTCCTCCTAGGACTCGTAGGACACCAGGGTATAAATATAAACCCTGAGACTATTGTAAAGGGGTTCACAATCAATACAACCAACCCGGCCCCGCGCCGTCTTCGAGTCCAAGTCGTGTCGTCGTGTTCTTCGAGAGGGGCCATCGATCCGTCGACCTCCGTAAGTTCCGGCAACCTTGTTATCATGTCTAGTATCGTGCGGCGGATTTAGATATGGTGCAAGTAGTCTCGTACGTTAAGCTTAGTATCGTGCGGCGGATTTAAGTTTATGACGGGAAGTCTTTGTTTATGTCTTGTATCGTGCGGCGGATTGAGACACAAGTAAAGATAGTTATCGGCTCTATTAGATTTGGCAGTCTAGTAGATTCATTAAGTTACCTTGTGTTACATGTTTTGTTATGTTTATCTCATCGTAACACTTTTGCCCAATCTAGATACCGTTCGGATCGGCTTTATCTTTACAGATCTGCTCTGTTCTTTCGCGTTTGTTATTGTAAAGTCTTTCATGTAGTAGATCTATTGTTCGTAATAGCCGATCGGACCGTATCTGGATTGCCACGTGGTGAGGGTTCATGCATGTTAAGTGTGTTTGATCTATGACAAGGCTAGGTGTCGTGCGGCAGGCGCAGGCTTTAGATTAGCTTAGTCATGCTTAGCTTGTATGTTCAATCTCCATGGATCCCAACTCGGTTGTACAATCGAGATTGGTTAAGTTTTAACTCATATCTAATACATCACGCAAGTACGATTCTCATGCAAACGTGTTCGGCAACCTGTCATTCACGTAACTTTGTTCATATTGCCGAATAACCTTTTAGACCTGTTGGCAGATAGCTTTCATAGCTATATGTCGTCGTAAGTGGCTTCAGGGCCGTACATCTTGGAACTGTCTGGTCATACCCGGCACGTTCCAGCTTTGTATTTAACAGTTTATCTCCCTTGTTAGTTGCAGGGCAAACTGACTGGCACGCACCGGACTTCTGAGCACCCGGGCCACGATTGAAGCCAGCTTCTCCGGCTTGCCGTGTGCTTGGCGCAGTGCGCCACTTTTTGCGCCAACACACTTTTTGGCACGCCTGGTGGGACACTTTTTTCCTGCAGCAATGGTCGAAGTCACTGAAGCCGAGGCCAACAACAAGGCGGGGCTCGTGCAGGTGCAGCTCACCGAACTACCTGACGAGTACAGAGAGCAGGTGGAGGATACTTGTGCCGAATTCCAGGCCAAGTGCCTAGAAGCCTTTTCCAAGAACAAGAGCGGAAAGGTTCGCCGTCTGCACGATCTGCCGAAACCCGTCCAGCTCAACCCGAGTGATCCCGGGGAGGCGGAGGCAGTGTTGAAAATGTCTCACATAATCAACGAAACTGTCTCTGGTGCCATCGGTCGCATGCATGGGGCGTTTCTCAACACTTTCCGCACCATCATGATCGCCCAATTCGGCCCCAAGGCCGATGAACTTATGGAGGCCGAGTTTGGCCCTATAGCAGGACCACATCTTTTCAATCTGCCGAATCACCTCAAGGGGGCAAGAACTGCTGGTGAGGAGACCCCGCCTAAGGCTCAATCGAGCGGAATGACCATTCAAGAGAAGCACACACCAGAAGGCCAGTTGCCGACCATGGGTCAGCTCACGTTCGGCGCTAAGGGTCAGCCGCCAGAGTCAACACGCAAGATCTCCCCGCAAACCTATAGGCTCATAAAGGACTACTATGGAAACGGGTACCATGAGATGCTTGAGCCTCACAACATAGAGGGTGCCCCACATCCAGGATACGGGAAGCCGACGGCCGAGAAGACCGCCGACTCTAATGTCGATGTCATGCTAGAGAGGATGGCAGATATGATGCAGCGCACTTTCGGCCTGAAGCCTAAGGGCACTTATGCTTACAGATCTCCGTTCCCCGAATGGTTCCACCGTGTGGCTCTACCTCCCAGAGTCAAAGTGCCGACAGACCTGTCCAAGTTCTCCAGCTTAGACGACACTAGCACGGTGGAGCACATCAGTCGCTATCTGCTCCAGCTTGGAGAGGCCAATACCGAGGATGCCTTCAGGGTTCGGTACTTCCCGTCATCGCTCATTGGGCCGGCGTTCGCTTGGTTCACGTCTCTGCCACCGGGCTCTATTCTCTCTTGGGCAGACTTGGAACAGAAGTTCCATACGCACTTCTACACGGGCACCAAGGAGAAGAAGCTGGTGGACATCATGTATGTGCGCCAGAGGCCGAATGAGACACCGCAGGACTACCTACGCAGGTTTAGGGAAGTCAAAAGCCAGTGCTTCGGCATGTACCTGCCGGACGACCAGCTTCCACCATTGGCCGTGGCGGGCATGCTCCCAAGCATCAGAGACAAGCTCTTCGGCCAGGAGTTCGAGGACCTGGGTCATCTCTCTCGCCGGCTGAATGAAATGACTATCCAAGCGCAAGGCTTCCGGAGGGAAGGGCGCTTCCAGAGGGACAATGTCGCGGCCCAGATGTATGAAGCTTTCCTGGACGAAGCCGATGACTACACCGATGCCGAAGATGAGGTGGCCGCTGCAGAGTTCAACTGGGACAAAGAACCGACCCAGGCCAACAAGCAGTGGCTACGCCAGCAAAAGGGAGCGTACGACTTCGACGTCACCAAGGCCGACAAGCTCTTCGAGTTTCTGGTCGCCGAAGGGAGAGTCAGGCTACCCCCGGATCACCCGATGCTGCGTCCTGGAGGGGTTAAGGACAAGAAGTACTGCGGCTTTCATGACACTAACACCCATTCTATTAATGACTGCCGTGTGTTCAGGACAAGGATCCAGAAGGCCATCCAGGATGGGCACATCAAGTTCAATGGCAAGATGAAGATCGATGCCAACCCCTTCGCCCAGAACTCCGTGTTCGTCTCAGTGAACATGGTAGCCCCGGAGGATCCCAGAGGCAAGGGCAAGGTCAAAGTCCTCACCTCTAACAAGGCGCGCGAGTCTGGCGCAGTGGATCCCGATCGGCAAATCACTGGCGATGAGCTCCGACAGCACGCCCACGCCGCAAATAGCCGATACGAGCACGGAGAGTCGTCTTCCAGGCGCAGGCCTACCCACAGAGATCTCCTTAACAAGTGGCGCCGGCAAAATGAGAAAGAGCAGAGGCGTCTCCAACGCGAAGAGCGAGAATTCACGGAGGAATACCAGCATGAAGACGATCACGCGGGAGAGCACCGGTATCGTCTGGAGGAGAGGGCTTACCACAGAGAACAGGCCCATCGCTGGGAGCAAGAACGCCGCCAAGAGCGGGAGCAAGCTCACTGGGGCTGTCCGTTCTTCCGCCACTGCTGGAACGAAGGCTTGAAACTGCCTGCCGTCAACAACTGCCCCGAATGCAGCGATCAGTACAAGGGGTATAGGCAGGATCGGGTCAACCGCCGTCCCGTCCATGAAAGGTTGGGAGCACGCATCCCAATGGACGATCGGCGCCTAAAAATGAGAAGCCCGGGTCGGCAAGCCAAAAGATATGCCGACCAGGAGTGGGTGCATCACCAAGACGACAGCAAGGAGGTACAGCCCCGCCCATATAGGTGGCAAAAGGGGCAGTGGTGCCCACCAGGGCTCAGGAAAAGCCAGAAAAGGAGAGTGCAACGCCTCCGGAATAGGGAGTTGGAAGAAGCAGCTGCCAAGGAAGAAGCA
>CM019829.1:32977258-32999179 GCA_009763385.1 Coix lacryma-jobi var. lacryma-jobi
TTTGATTGGGGGGGGGGGGGAGGGCGATTACGTCGATTTGGTGTAAGAACAGCTTTGCGTCGGGGGCATTGGACGCGCCTGCTCAAGGCATCAGACGCGTCCGACGCTCGTGCTAGCTCTGTCTAGTTCTGAGCCTATAGCATCTGATGCACAGAGGCATCAGACGCTATGACACATCAAATGTGTCCATTGACTATCCAGAGAGTTCCAGAACCTTCTGTTTTACATCAGACGTATCTGCTTAGATGGCATCAGATGCTGGTAGAGTTCAATGTGTTCTCTAACAGGCATCAAACGCTAGCAACGAACACACTGCTAGTAATATTGTTCATGTGTCTGATGGTTATGTAGTGAGGTTCTAGAACCGTCCAGTCTCCATCGGGCGTGTCAGGTTCTCAGGCATCGAACGCTGACAAAGTCTGATGCTCTCTATTGCTACGTAGTTTCGTCCGTAGCTTTTGTGTTCGACTTCCGTTTTGTGATCCATTATTTGTGTTGGATTCCTACTTCCGTGCTCTATAGCCATTTTGGAAAATAGCCTGAATCTTTCTTGTGTTTCTCGGGGGAGATTGAGGTAGCCCAAAGTTAATCTAGTCACTAGTTGGCTCGTGTGAACTAGGGCGTGGGAGTTCTTGTGGTGTTCCACTGTGTTCCTAGGGAGCATCCACCCAATCATTTGGGTCGTGGACATCACGTGTGCTAGCTTTGCTTTTGGGGTTTGATTTTGGGACAGAAGTTATCTATTTCTAAGAAATTTGAGGCTCTCATTCACCCCCTCCTCTGGTAGCCATTTCTGGTCCTTCTTAAAACTTTCGATCATGTGGTGTGAACAACCAAAATCAATGAGCCATGTGTTCTCCAGGCCTCCATCCTACATCAATAGAAAGGCAAGGAATGATCAAATAGCGCAACACTAGGGTTAGTGAAATGTGCAGGTGTTGACACTTACTAACGTCGCTACCAAGAGTAGAGATAAACTCTATCCCGACAACAGCCCCAGAAACCTTGTTGGTATGTGTAATGCATAGAGACAAATCCGCAAGTGCACGAATACCGTTGTAGCTTTCACCCAGGAGTATTTCAGGGTATCGTATTTATATCCTCAGGAAGCAATGTGTAAAGAGTTTAATAATTCATGATCGTGTATCTACTAGCTTAGTGTACGGACTAGATTAAAGTGGGGGTAAGTGGTAACATATATGATTGATAGGTAAATGACACGCAGGAGGACTCCATAAAAAGATAAAGAGCAGACAAGCAAAGTTGGGAGGTCATTGGAAGAGTTCATGGTTCCTATATACTTCTCCATTGTTGTGGTTCTAATCTAGATCAAACCAAAGGGATTAACTAAAGCAAAGGTCAAGCATAACGATCACACCATGGCACTGAGCAGCAGTTCCTTTCTAGTTCTCGAAGAGATTGGGAAGGGGTAACCGGGAGAAGGCTGCCAAAAGCTCTACGAAACACCAACCCCAACGTGGTGGAATACAAAGGCACGGTCGGAGCTGTCACCCCTGGGGCTACCACAACTATCTGTGGGGTTGGGCGCAACCTCAGGTAATCGATAGTCTAGACACCACGTCCATACTACCAATTACTACTCTAGCCACATATGATAACTAGAGCACTCAGTCGAGCGGAGATATGTCAAGGTGCAAAACATAAAACTAACCATGCTTTAGCTAAAACATAAGGCAAGAACTAGATAACCATGTAAGCGATTCAAGTAATTAGAGAAGGTAAATATATTGAATACTCGAGTCTTACAAAGAAGCGATACAAGATTATATCGATCCTCCGAGGACTCCTCCAGAACTTGAGCATCTCTCCCTCACTCTCAACCAAAGCTATTCTACTATTACATCTTGGCAATATGGTGAAGAGGACTCCTTGGGGTGTGTGTACAAATGATGGAGAGGGCCTCTATATATAGTGGAGGTGCCTTGGCAGAGTGGAGGATCTCTCCTCCTCATTTGGAAAGCCCAAACCGACCTCAAACCACCCATCTAGATATGTTGAATCTAGTAGTGACCTAGGGAACCGCCATTGCAAAGGCGGCACGAACCGACCTACAAAAGATGGGCCCAAGACGTGTCGAAAATGGTGCGGCCGCACCCGGGAGATGCCGTCTCGGCCCAATCTTTGTTCTGTTGGCCTCCAGCACTGCATGGACCACTCCTACAAAGTTTGGGCTCATTTGGAGATGGTTTGCTTGGGGTTTTGGCCCTTTTATCCTCCCGACAGGGCCCTAATTTGCCTGGCATTGGGCCTTGTCCCCCTTGGCTCATGTCAGGTGCTTGTAAATGTTGTATCTTGTATGTTTTGGATCATGTTTCTAGTAGTTTTTGCAACTGCCCTCCTGTAAATGATGAATCGCCAAAACTTATGAAGGACCGAATTGGCGACCAGAGGGAGGGTGAATGGGAGCCTCAAATTTCAACTCGTGAAATAGATGGCCCTTGTCCCAGAAAGTCACCCTAAAGGCAAGACATGGGTTTGCAAATATCCACGACCTTGGATGTAGGGTGGATGCTAACTAGAAGCACAGCGGGATACTACACAACTCAAGAAGTCTAACGCAAAAGCCGGAAACCAAATCCGAAGTCAGACGAACGAACCATGGATGAAACAGTGAACAAGTCATTGCATCGGACGCTGGCAGCGTCCGATGCCAACCTGGCGGACGTGTCTGATGCAAACAGGACCGTTCTAGAACCTTACTGCATGACCATCGGACGCTGCTATAGTAACCACTCAACGTTTGATGTGTCAGCGTCGGAGCGTCCGATGGCCAACAGAGCGTCCGATGCTCACTTAAAATCACAGAAAGTGACACGTGTCATAGGAGCGTCCCATGCTAAGAACAGCAGCGTCCGATGCTCCTGTGCTCAGCGTCAGATGCCACCGAAAACAGCACAGTTTTTTGGCGATTCAACCTGATCTCCTCCGAATCAAAAGCTCTAGGGCTAAGACTTGATCTGAGAGGTCTCAAGGATGTTAGCAAGCTACTCCTAAGAGATCATGGCTTGATCCTAAATCCAAATCGATGAATCAAGAGAATTCCGGAAAATGCGAAGGAAATCGATCCAACACAAAAACTGACCAATCTACTAGCTTGTGAGGATTGAGATTAATTCCTTCGGTGCAAAGGTGCGCCTCATGACCTAGAACAACTCAATTCAAGTGGAATCGAAAATCGTTCCTTGGAGAGGGAGAACGAAGCAAATCTCCGAGAGGACAAAAACCAAAACGCGAAGAACACAAACCAAAATGCGAATTGATCTCGAATTCCAGCCGAAACTTCTCCACACGAGGAGACAATGAGATTACGGTCTCGTTTCCTCAAAATCAAAATATACAGAGGTATGATTAACCGTCTCTGTGGATCACAGGCAGCGAGGTATGATTAGAACCTAAGCAGGGGCTAGAGAGAGAGAGCTCAGGAAGAAATGGCTGCAAGGATAGAGAGAGAGGAGGGGCACCTCTCTTATTTATAGCCTAATAACAATAGTCCCCTTCTACCCCTAGATACAAGAGCGAAACGGCCAACCCTAGGGGTATCCCGGTCCAACTCTGAAGAGTCGCGATCCGACGATCACGCGCCTTCCTCATCCTTAGCTTCGCCTCGACGCAAGCCTCAGGATGCCGCCACGTGCCGCCCTGTCGACCGTTGCGCCTTCCTCGTGGATAGCTTTGCCGCCGCGCTGGCCTCTCCACACCACCACACGTCGACCGTTTTTTTTGGACCTCCCCCAGGTTTTGAGGCTGAAATTGGGAAACCTGTCCTCCGGCTGAGTTTTGTGGCCCAAACTCAGAAACCTGCGAGCCTAGGTTTTGAGGCCCAAACTTGGAAACCGTCCTCGCCGAGTTTTGAGGCCCAAACTCGGAAACCCGCCACCCCAAGTTTTGTGGCCCAAACTCGGAAAACGTTGAGGGTAGTTTTTAGAGGCTTAACTACCAAACCCGCGCCATAGATGGGATGTGGTTCGCACACCCCGAGTTCCAGCACCGATGCCGGAGCATGTCTAGCCTCCACGCTGGGCACAGTGCATTTGCCTTCCTTCTCGGCCTCCTGCCAAGTGTCACGATGCCATCACCTTCCTCCCGACTCGGCCGATGCACTGCACATCCCCATGTGCTCTTGCTTGTCGATGCCACGTGCCAGCTACCACAGCTGGTCCTTAGGTATCCCGGTCCGTCGGTCCAAGCCTCACGTCCGCCATTTACCGCTCCCGGTCTGTCGGCACGGCACGTCTCTACTTGACCTTCACCGCACCTTCGACCACTGTCTCCGAGCTCCACACCTGCACATCAACACAGCCAAGAGACATGTTGCCTGTTGACCGATCACTCATCACTCAGGAAGGGAACCACAAGGGCACATATCAACCTTGTGTTCGCAATCTCCCCCTTGATGAGTGCATCGTCAACACATCGTATCCGGAACCAAAGATAAAAAGAAAATAGAAATAGATAGAAGAGGAAGCTTACCCAACATGTTCAAAAGCCAAGGAAAAGGCCAAAAACGAACAAGTCGAGATAAGCAAGGCTTGGTCCCCAAAGACATGGGCAACGGTTCGACACAACCAAGCAAAGGATCGGAGCAACAACTCAAAAACGAGCAAAAACTCAATCAAGCAGAGCGCAGAAACTTGGTTCCCAAAGACATGGGCAACGACTCAACGCAACCAAGTCAAGAACAAGCTAGTCCTCAAGAAGAGGCAGAAAGGGCTCAACACCACTAGCTGAAAGCTCGATACCAAAAGAGGCTGAAACATCGCATCCGAAAGCAAAACTGCTAGTCCCTCAAGATAGAGGCACGGAGGCTTGACACAACTAGCTAAAAGTTCCATACCAATTGAAGGCCAAATCGAAAAGAAGCAGAAAAGCTCCCCCTCACTTAAAGAACTCCCCCTCAACAAGTGAAGCACAGGAATTGCAAATTGTCACCACACCATAAAAATTCTCCCCCTTGGGGGCAATTTGCAAGCAAAAGAGAAGAGAAAGGAGCTCAAACAAGCAAAACGGAGCTAAGCCATGCCTACCAGAGTCAAGCAAATGCATATGAGTAAAAAATGCATGTTAGCAGCTTCAGGTATATAGTCGATAGAGTGAAAGAATGCTCTAAAGAGTGCTGATCTGATTACTAAGCAACAAGAAAAAATCCTAGCGAAGGCACAAACTGATCATAGAATACAAAATATGAACACTTAAGCTTAGTGAGCAGTTTTAAGCCTTTCAGAAAGGGGTTTCATCATCAAAATAGCACTGAACATGTATAGACAGGAAATCAAACAAGTGCTAAGCATGTATACAAGGTGAACTACCCCTATCACAGTTCAATCATCATGCTATAGAATGAAACATAGACTTGTGTTTTCATATTTTATCGGCAAAATTGCAGCGGTTATTACACAAGTTCAAATTCAGCATGTGATTGCGAGAGGTTGAAAGCTTGTCATTGCCTAACTTTTCAACCGAGCTAAGCCGATGCATAAGCAATCAAAAGCTTAAAGCATCGGTTTCGGTCTTACACTACATGGCACAAGTTTAACTCAATGTGCAATGAGAAACAGTCTCGATACCGTGATGTGCTGACAAGCAATCCCATCTCGATCTTTTCAAATTTACTTTAACTTGGTTCAGATTAAGCAGAATATGAACATACCAAGCAAGTGAAAGACTTAGAACTAGAGACATAGCAACCTAGCATATATGAAATAGCACAAGTGACTTCAACACATTCTAAGCATGCTAGTTGTCAATCTCAATGGTGAACAAGTTTCAAGTTTTAAGTTCAATTAAGCATATTCACCATTCTGAAAAATAGCTCAGCTCACAATATGTATCAGTGATCAAAGAGAGCCTAAGCTACAAGCATCATCATATATCATCGGAACATACACTAAACAGAGCATAGATTCATTCTAAAGATCATAGACATGAAGCTCAAAAATGCAAGATGTATACATGATGAAATGCATGCAGAAGTCAGTATCGGAGCAAAATCAAAACTAAAAACAGACTCAAGGACCCAAAACAAAAAGGGAATCAGAAAGTTAGTCTATGATACATCAAACAAAATGCTTCCCCATATAAAAGGGAAAACACACACCAAGCTCACCTCTCAACCTAGCAAAAGTTGATAGATCCAAAGGCTTGGTGAAAATATCCGCAACCTGGTTATGGGTGTCTACATGCCTAAGATCAATGTCGCCTTTCTCGTAGTGATCACGAAGAAAGTGAAAGCGAACATCGATGTATTTGGTCTTGGAGTGAAGAATAGGGTTCTTTGCTATACTAATGGCTGAAGTGCTATCACAAAGCAAAGGAACCCGACTAAAATCAAGACCAAAATCACGCAATGTAGCAACCATCCATAAAAGCTACGAAGCAGAAGAAGCAGCGGCAACATACTTGGCTTCAGTAGTAGACATTAGGAAATGTCTACTACTGAAGCCAAGTATGTTGCTAAACCTGGGCTATCATACCATCTTTTGAGTCTGGCAAAATTCCTGCTAAACCTGACATGGAAACTGCTAATATGGTTGAAATAAAATATTTTAACTATTATGAAGATCAAACCATGACTGTTAAAAAGGGTGATCCTGGTAGTCCCATAATTAGATGCTCAATCTTTGGTGAAGTCTTTAAAAATGCCATGCGTGACTTAGGATCGAGTGTGAACATTATATCTAAAGATTTCTATGAAAACTCGTTCTTTCCACCCATGTCATCCACATCTGCCTATGTTGTGCTAGCTGATCAATCCACTTGCTATGTAGAAGGAATAGTTAATGATTTACCTGTTCATATTAGAGGCTCCTATGTTCCTGCTGATTTCATAATACTAGATATGAGAAATAGGAAAGATGTGCCTCTAATCTTAGGTAGACCCTTCTTGAATATTGTTAATGCTTGCATATATGTGGGGAGTGGTAAAATTCAAATGACATTAGGAGGAAGGAAGGAAATGTTCTCCTTCTCCCGTGGTCCCGCATATGCCGCTAACATGCAGGTAGCAAAACCCGTTCGTACCAAGAAGAGGCGCCCAAGAACAAGGTGGAACAGAAATAGAGAACTGCCTCCTCCTAAGTTGTGTGATTCACATAACAAAGGAGACGTGCCAAAAGAAGAAGAACCAGATGGAGTACTAAGAGAAGAAGTGCTCAAGGAAGAAGATCCACCCGATAAGGATGAAACTCCATGGACCTAAGGTATGGTTTTTGTGACACCCCAATTTTAAGAATAAAATTGGAGCACAATATATGTATGCCAGGACCAATTTTCATACATATATCCACATCATAGTAAATATCAAAACAATGCTTTATTAATATATCGAACATTATTACAAAAATGACCCTCAGGTCCAAAAGAAAAGTACAGACTCTCAGTCTAACTCTAATGTAGACTCGCAGAAACTGGACGCCATCTCCATAGGAAGGTCGACCGGGGGCTGTGCCATCCTAGTACAAGTCGTCTGGGTCGTATCCACCGTCTTCTGGGTACAAGTTGTCGGAGTCGTATCCATCGTCTTCTCGGTACTCCTGCTCCGCGTCGTAGACTCCAGCGTCTGGGTGGGGTAGCAGGGGGTTCAAAGAGGAAGGGTGAGTACATCGAAATGTACTCCGTAAGTGTAGGAAATATATGCTTATGAGGCTAAAAACAAAGGTAGGCTGACTCTGTTTGACTCAAGCGCCTAAAGCAACACATCCTATTAAATCCTATTTCCTATGCACCTATTTACTAGGTTATAACCACAGTCTCCAACGGTAACAGTAACCACACTCGGAGTCGCACCGAGCAAACCACACTCGGAGTCACACCGAGCAACCAACACTTGGAGTCCACCAAGCAACCACACTTGGAGTCACACCAAGCGAACCCACACCTGAAGTCCATCAGGCAAACCACACCTGAAGTCCATCAGATGACCCAAACTAGGCCGTTACATGGAGTCCTATGTATATTAGTTCCATACGTCACGACATAGAAAGCTACCTTCTGTAATAACACCAGGTCTGTGCCCGAGCCTGGGAATCGCTCCCGTACCAAGCAGTAACCCGCGTAGAAGAAGCCTCTGTACCCATGTCATATGGGACTAATGACCACATAAGGCTTTCCTAACGAACCAGACCCAAAACCACCAACTAATCTCGAAGAAGTCCAAGCCGCTTGTGACCGTGAGCACGGCTGATATCAGTTTTACACTCTGCAGAGGTTGCACATCGTTACCCATAAGTCATGTGTTCCCCATCACGCTAAACACTGCCAAGGTGCACAGCGGGGTCGCACTACAAGGCCTTTACAAAGCCCCTCCAAGCCTGTGTTACACGTACTCTAAGGTTTCATCCCCGTACATAAGCCAACGACCCCAGGGACCCCCTCTTGAGGCACTAAACAAACCCCGTGTAGCATAACTTGGAGGAAACTAATTAATTAGCCAGGTTTGTCCCATTCCAAACCTCATGGTTGCGCTGTTAAGCTGGGTTACAGGCTTCGAGAACCGGGTCCTAGGGATCCAGGCAGGATAAATCTAGCACAAGCCCAGAACCAGAAACCAAAACCAGCTGCCGAGTCCCACGGCACAAAAACCACCACACGGTCCATTCTGCCGGATTTACCTACTCACCATACTACTCATTACCAGCCCACATGTTCCATAGATCATTAATCAGAATTAATTATAATTAATCATCCCAACCCAAGACAGCAAGACTAAGTATGACTTCTAACCAATCCATCCCAAACCAGGTGTCAAGAAAAATATAATCAATTGCTAGTAAACCATATCATGAGATTCAATTTAAGACTGCATGCAACTACTGGATCTAACTACTCTAACTCAAAATAAAATAAATACGGGAGCAAGATGTTCAAGGACACTTGCCTTCGGGTTGGGTCGAAACTGCAGGATCACAAGAAGGGTCTGGAGCGTCCTCGTACTCCGCACTCTCTGGATCACACATCATTACATGGCCCAAATAAAGCAATATAAGAAACAGTACATCAAACATTATGAAAACAGAACGTAAACGGATTTACTGCGTAGAGCTCAACGAGACGAATCTAACGCGACTTGAACGGGTCAAAACCGAGTTAAAACGAGAAAGTTATGGGCATTTGAACTTTAGTGGCAAAATTGTAAATCATTTGAACTCAAATTCGTATTTTAAATAATTCAAAACTGAATTTAAAAGCCAACAGGACTGAGCCTCAATTATTTCAAAACTGAGGGGCTAGATTGCAAGTATATGTGCACTATGCTGTGCACTCGGTCCACGGTCCATGGACTAGGGAAAATCTGTGAGTAGTCTAGGGTAGACCATGTCCACCATGAATGTGTATTTAGAGATGTATTTCTGGAATTATTTTTATGAGGAAAAACGGCCACAAATCAGAATGACATCATGCTGATGTCATGCTTGTATCATCAAGCTAACAAGCACTGAACGAAGAGGAACAATGAGAGCTTGGCACTCGACCGGCACTTGCTCGACACCGCACGATGTCACGTGGATACAGCGGCCTCTAGCAGGCACAATGATGACGAGTACGCCGGACTCAGGAGCTTGGCAGAGCCATTGCCGGTTCACCGGCGCTGGCTGGGGATCGGATCGGAGGACTCCGGCAGGCTACGGAATGCGGTGCCAGAGACGGCGGTTCTCACCACGAGGCTGATGACGGAGTTCTTGTCACCGGGGACACGGCAGCAGGGGGGTTTGGCCGGCGTGACGGCGGCTGGACGAAGCTGGCCGTGGCGTAGTACCATGGGCGGCGCTAGGAAGCTCGCTGGCGGCTCGGTTGTGCAGGGAGCGGTAGACGGTGGTCGTGGAGCTCCCGTGGCGATGCGGAGGGAACAGATGGAGGGTTTGGTCTGTGGTTGTGCTCTACCCTCGGAACAGGAGCGGGGAGGAGATGCGTGGAAGCCGAAGTGCTTCGCCAGCCGGCACTAGAGCACGGCGGCTGCCATGGATTCGCGTGGCGACACCCGTCGGCACTGTTCGACCCGAAGCTCGGAACTACGAGAGATAGTGAGATGGGGTGGAAAAAGACGAGGGGCTCACCGCGGTCGAGTTGGAGGGGTCCTCTTCGTCGGGCGTGATCCGGTCAGGGAGGATGGCTGTCGGTAGCGGAAGGAGCTCCGGCGAAGTCGGAGGCAGGTTGTTGCCAGCTCGGCTGGACGATACGGAGTGGCTTGGCGGTGGCGGCTCAATCTTGCGATTTCGTTGGACCGGATGAAGTGCCCGAGGTGGTCGGAGGAGCTTGGAGATCAGGAGCTCAGTCGAGCTCTGTCAATGGCGGCTTGCCGGTGGTGGTAGGCGCTGGCGCTGCAGAGGGGAGAGGGCTCCGAAGGTGGCGGTGCGGATGCGGGCAGGGGATGGATGGCTGGCTATTTGAGTGCACGTGCAGTATGATGGAATATAGTTTTGTGTATTTCTATTGTATTCTGGGAATTGTTTTTCTAAAGAAAAACGACCATATTGCATAGCCATGACGTCAGGTGATGTCATCATGCTAACAAGATGAAAGACACTACGGCACAGGCTGCTAGCTCGCTCGCTCTCTACTCTGAGAAGAGCGCAGGAGGGTTCGGAGGGTCTGTGGTCGTCGTCGTTGGTTCTGCGCACGGCGGCAACAGGGACCAAGGCGGTGGCGCCATGGGCGTGGCCGGGAGGGATCTCGCCGGAGATCATAGAGATGGAGCTATGGGCCTCGCATGAACAAACACTAGTACAGAACAGGCCTATTGCCCCGGGCCATTTTGGCCTTTAGCCCCGGACATGGAGCCGGGGCTAAGGAATCGGGACTAAAGCCCCGACCTTTAGCCCCGGTTCCATGGCCCGGGGCTAATGGAGGGACCTTTAGCCCCGGTTGGTAACACCAACCGGGACTAAAGGTCCATCTGCTTTTTTCTTTTTTCTTTTTCTGTTCTTTTCAATTGGTTATTGTTTTTGGTTTTACAATTACATTAGGTTTTCTAATACGTATTCTTCGCTGCTAATATATTCTATTATATTAGGCCAGTTTCAAATACACGTATTATTCTTCGCTGCTAATAAATATATATAAACACATAAAATTTACAATTACACACAAATGAAATATGAAACTATACATATATATATATATTATAGAGCTAGCTATACACACATATGTACATAAAATATACAACATTATCCATCATGCATGCTTAACTTGATATTTACACACAAATATAATACCGTTCCTAACTTAGAGGTCATACAAGTGTTCATCTTGGTTTGGCTTCATTGGTTCGTCTTTATTAAACCAATACTCGGTGCCAGACTTAAGGACATGGTCATTAAGGAAGCCCGCGATGGTCTCTTGAATTGCTTTGAGGCGGACCTTATCCATCACCTGGTTCTTCAACCATGTCTCCTTCAATTTGGATTAAAATAAAAAGAAAGTATTAACATACATAATATTTATGTAATAGCAACAAAAAATAAAATAAATTTATTTACATGTTACGTACTTGCTGACTCTGTAAAGGAGTTCTTTTTTCATACACCGTCAGAAACTCGCAAACATAGTACCCACATAAATTGTTTCCCGGTGACTGCCGTAGAACCCACTGTACAATATGTAAAAAGAGTACTCTCGGTTGAGCGTGCGTCTGCTGAGTGATGCTAATTAAGGTAAAGAGGCGGGGAGGTACTCTACAACTTACATTTAGGAGTAGAGGATCAGGAAGTTGCGCTTTCAGATCCGGACGGTGTTTCTGAACAAACCAAGTCCAAACCCTTCACAATAATTGGAACGTTAATTAACTATTGCAGAGTTAAAGAGCTATAGCAAGAATCAATATTTAAATATCACATTACCCTCGGATAATATTAATCATATCTTGGTAATCTTCTTGTGGTTTTCTCAGAGAGTCATAGATTAGCAAACGACTCTCGTGGAGATCGATCACCATTAGAATCCAGTGAAAACTGCATTTATGTTTATATAGTCAACACATATATATATCTTTATGTCAACCTATAATAAAATGTGCATATGATAACAAAACTCACCTAAAGTTGTAGGGGAATAGTATATATCTTTTGTCCCTTTGGTTTACCAAGAACCTCCGCAAATTACTCTCTGTTTGAGTTTTCCATGCATCCGAGTGAGTATTGCTTGGGTGCTTGAAGATGATATATGGATCGATGAAACCAATCTCCTTGTCATTTTTATGCCTTAGTTGTCTCATCATGTTTCTGCACATGTTTACAAACACTTGCTAGCAGTGTGAGGATAATTACTTATACATATACATAAGCTAAAGTGAGATTATTAAAGGAAACAATCACTTACAGGCAAAAGCAGCTGACGAGAGATTTGTCGAGAGCGTCCATGTGGCAGAGCTGATGTAACTCATTAAACTGAACATATATGATGTCATCACCACGGAAGTAATCATGGTCTCTAATTCTGACGCAAATGTAGTCATCAGCTTTTCTGCCACACGCCGTAAGGTACCACTGATTTAGCAAGTGCATCTGTGTACCAAGATCCCTCAGGGCCGCTGGGTTGTATAGACTTTGGCCATATACATATGCCCTCTGCCATTTATCAACTTCTGGAGCACTTTTGATGCCTGCTTCTCCGAGTATGTTTTCCACATTCAAACCAGTTTCCTCGAAAAATGCGAGCAGTTGCGCAGGATCAACATCTCCATATGCTCGTTGTATGATTTCCATGTTTGTACCGTATTCATTATCAACAACTAGATCTGGCACTGATTGCTTCTCTTGTTCCCCGAGCTGTGGGACACCCTTTCCTGCTCTCTTCTTTGCCTTCTTGGCCTCCTCAAGTGATTTGCTAAGTGTGCGATCATAGTCTGATTTTGGCGAAGCCTTACGGGCAGCACGTACCTTTTTTTGGTGAGCGTCCACAGTTTGCCTTAGTTTTTCAGGACGAACAAAAAGGTACGGCTTCTCCGGGTTTCGCTTTGCTCGACCACTAGCAATGGCAGCTTCGAAGAACTTGTTACAGTCTTTTTGCACTGCAGCGTCAGTCTCCTCCTCGGTCATGTCATATGCAAGTTTTGTCATCTTGGGAGCTGGTTTTCTCACAGGTGCTTTCTTCTTCGGAGGTGGTGGGGCTGACGCCTTTGTTTGTGTGACAGGCCTCTTCTTTGTTGGCGGTGGAGGTGTTGGAACCCGCCGTGGAGATGGGGCAGGTGGCGGTGTCGGAGCCCGCTTTGGAGGAGATGGTTGGGTCGGTGGCGGTGTTGGATCTCGTCGTGGAGGAGATGGGGCCGGTGGCGGCGTTGGATCACGCCGTGGGGGAGATGGGGCCGGTGGCGGTGTTGGATCCCGTCGTGGAGGAGATGGGGCCGGTGGCGGTGATGGATCCCGTCGTATTTGATCTTGATCATCATCGTCCGCAACACTGTGATCATGTGGTGAATGTAGAATTGGACTTAGGTTGGGGGATGTCCTGCTGCGAAAACAACATGGTATGAGTATCCATTTATACTATTAGCTCACCAATACTATTAAGTTTCATTCACTAATTTCATACACACCTAGGGATAGGTTGTTGAGGAGGAGGAGGTGATACGCCAGGAATTATGATATAGCGCTTGCGCCAACATATGAATGTCTTCTCCGCTTCTCCTAATGTATTCTCGCCATCACCTCCTTTAATGTCAAGTTCGACATTCTCGTAACCTTTTACCACCCTGTCCACCGAGACGCTAGCATATCCAGGAGGTATTATTGCTCCATGACTTCTTGGTGTCTTCGTAGGATCGATAGGAGATACAACACCTATAGCCACCATGACTGTGGTATTCCCCTGTGGAATGTGCAGTTCACATGTCGTGAGAGGCTCGGTGATGTCGTCCACAGGAAAGCGCAGTGCTGCGTCTGGGACCTCTGTGGAAGCGCAACTGCTTTTCATTTGCTCAGGGGGGCTGATGTTGACTCCCGGCTCTGATGCAGATTGCCTTTGCATTGCTAACTGCACTTGCCTTTTTATTTCCTCGTTCATTCTGCCTTCAAGTGCTTTTTCTCGCTCAACTGCTTCAAGAGCCGCGGCCTGTGACTGAATAACCATTTCTTCTAACCGGCGCATGCGCTGTGCCTCCTCCTCCTTCTTTCTCGCGCGGCTTCTATAGGTCTCTTTGTCCTGAGGGAAGGCATGTACCCATGACAGCTCCCCATAGCCTCTGGTTCTCCCACCATGTTCAAGATTCTCCAGGGCGTATGTCAGCTCGTCCTTGTCTCTGTTCGGCTGCCACCTGCCACTGGCAGCCATTTCTCTAGCATAAACAAATCTTTCTGCTGCTCTTTGGAGTTTTTCGCCATAGTGTACCCTTCCTGTTTGTTGGTCCAGGCTTCCTCCATGACCAAAAAACCAATACTTGGCGCGCTCAGGCCAGTTTATCGATTCTGGTTCAATGCCCTTGGCTTGCAACTCTCGTTCCATTCTTTCCCATTTAGGAATGGCACTCTTATAGCCACCTGATCCCAAGTGATGGTGGTATTGTTTTTGTCGGGCATTCTGCTGGTTCCTTCTGATCCGTGCCTCACTCTCTTCTGATTTCTTGAATTCTACAAACTCATCCCAAAATGGCCTCAACTTGACGTAGGCCTTAGTGTTGAAATCCGGAGTTTGGTCCTTCTTGATAAATTTGTTGTATAAGTTCTTCTTCCAGCCCTGGAATAGTGTTGCCATTTTCTTCATAGCCCAGTCCCGAACTCTGGCCTTCAAATTTATATCTTCTGTTTCAAGTGTGAAATGTGCAAGGACCTCTTGCCAAACCAGTTCCTTATCAAGATCAGAGACAAAACTTATATCAGGAGCACTTGCCTTTTTCTTCCATTCACGAGCACTTATCGGGATCTTATCCCTTACAAGGCACCCACAGTGGGCAACAAATCTCTGTGCATGTTCTCCAAGTACTTGGCCTGTTTCCTCGTTGAATTCTGAGATAATGTACCGGCCCTCCAACGGCTTCTTCGGACCTCGTACGGTCCTACTCTTCCCGGTAGTCGTTGTCGATCCGGAGGGCTACATATGTAGGAACAGTAGATTATAAATACATTTATAAATAATTTAGAATTTCATGTGCACATAGAGATTATTGTAGGTATATACCTCGCCAGTATTTCTTGCATTATTTCTTCATAATCGGCAAAGTATTGACTGCCGTCATCTACTTCTTGATTATTGTTATCATCACCTGCTAAATTTTGATTAGCGCCGCTGTTGATTAATTCGTACATTTCCTCCTCCATGTTGTCAACTGGGTCGGCCATTTCTGCGAATGACATGGAGGATAATAAACACCATATTTTTGCAACTAACGTGCATAGAGTTTCGGGTTTTGGGTTTTGGGTTTAGGGTTTACGGTTTGGGGTTTAGGGTTTAGTGTTTTGGGTTTGGGGATTAGGGTTAGGGGTTTGGTGTTTAGGGTTTAGTGTTAGGGGTTTTGGGTTTGAGGTTTAGTGTTTAGGGTTTGGGGTTTAGGGTTAGGGTTAGGGGTTTCGGGTTAGGGTTGGGGTTAGGGTTTAGGTTGGGTTTAGGGTTAGTGTTAGGGGTTTAGGGTTGGTTTTAGGGTTAGGTTTAGGGTTTGGGGTTAGGTTTAGGGGTTAGGGTTTAGTGTTTGGGGTTTGGGGTTTAGGGTTTCGGGTTAGTGTTTGTGGTTTCCGGGTTTGGGGTTTAGGGTTAGGGGTTTGGGGTTCAGGGTTTAGGGTTTGGGGTTTAGTGTTTGGGGTTTCGGGTTTGGGGTTTAGGGTTTCGGGCTTAGTGTTTGGGGTTTCGGGTTTGGTGTTTAGGGTTTCGGGCTTAGTGTTGGGGTTTCGGGTTTGGGGTTCAGGTTTAGGGGTTTGGGGTTTAGTGTTTGGGGTTTGGGGTTTAGGGTTTCGGGTTTAGTGTTTGTGGTTTCGGGTTTGGGGTTTAGGGTTAGGGGGTTTGGGGTTCAGGGTTTAGGGTCGGGGTTTTAGTGTTTGGGGTTTAGGGTTTGGGGTTTAGGGTTTCGGGCTTAGTGTTTGGGGTTTCGGGTTTGGGGTTTAGGTTTAGGGGTTTGGGGTTTAGTGTTTGGGGTTTGGGGTTTAGGGTTTAGGGTTTCGGGTTTAGTGTTTGTGGTTTCGGGTTTGGGGTTTAGGGTTAGGGGTTTGGGGTTCAGGGTTTGGGGTCGGGGTTTAGTGTTTGGGGTTTCGGGTTTGGGGTTTAGGGTTTCGGGTCTAGGTTTTGACAACATTAAAAATAACGTATATTCATAAAGACCATATTCATAAAATAATACTATGGACATAAACATATGTAAGTGATTATTCATAAACATATACATGACCGATTTAAGTAAATGTTTACATATCATATCTAAGTGAACAAAAAAAAATATATATCTAAGTGATTTTTCCATCAACATATATATGTAAATATATCTAAGTGAACCAAAATATATCTAAGTCATTATTCCTCCTCCATCTATCACATAGGACACACCGTTGACGAGAGGACGACGACGGACGGCGGCGAGGATGACGTCGCGGTGAGGACGACGTACGACCGACAGCGGCGAGGATGACGTCGCGGTGAGGATGACGTCGCGGCGAGGATGACGCGCGGTGAGGATGGCGGCGACGGACTACATGTGTAAACATACTATTTTGGTAGGGTAAAAACATTTTCTATACATATTTTCTATAAATATATATTCATTTTTCTATGAACATATATAAATGTCCAAAGGAACACATGATTCATTCTTTTTTCTTTTTCTTTTTTCTTTTTCTTTTTCTATACACTGCACACACACGGCGAGCAGACCGGCCGGCGAGCACCACCACGGCGAGCAGACCGGCCGGCGAGCACACGCACACACAACACACGCACACACCGGCGAGCACCACCACGGCGAGGACACGGCGCGCGGCGAACGGCGAGCACCACGACGAGGACGACGGCGCCGGCGAGCACCACGGCGAGGACGGCAGCGGCGCGCGGCGAACGGCGAGGACGAGGGCGCGCGCGGCGCGCCCGCGCGAGAGGAGAACGCGGCGAGGGCCGAAGATCGACGGAGGGAGGAGGGCGGGCGGGAGAGGACGACGGGGAGGCGGACGTCGGCGAGAGAGCTCGAGGAGGACGACGGAGGGAGGAGGCGGCGGCGTGGGAGGCGGCGGCTCGGGCGTCTGACGTCGATCTGAGGAAGGAGGGCACTGTGCCCTATATAGGCGGGGAGGCTTTAGTCCCGGGCCGTGGCACCGCCCGAGACTAAAACACCTTTAGTCCCGGGGCGTAAGCCCACCCGGGACTAAAGGGGGGGACTTTTAGTCCCGGGTGGTGTTACGGCCCGGGACTAACACCTTTAGTCCCGGGGCGTAAGCCCACCCGGGACTAAAGGGGGGACTTTTAGTCCCGGGTGGTGTTACGGCCCGGGACTAAAGGTACCTTTAGTCTCGGGTGGTGCTACGGCCCGGGACTAAAGGGTCTTCTCCTGCCTTTATTTTTGGGTTTTCTGTGTTTTGGGTTTTGAATTAGGTTTTGGGTATATTAATATGTTGTAATACTTGTTATTTGCATAGTAAATTCAATATTTGGCATAAAATTACTTAAAAATAACATTTGTGTTTCCTTTTACCTTATTGTATAGTAGAAAATTTTGTAACATAAATTCTTTTCTTTTCTTATAATAACAAATATAAATGTAAAGAAAAATTTATATTTTGTTAATGCAAAAATAAAATGTTAAATTTAAATATCTGAAACAACTGGTGCTCGATAGGAAAATATTTTTTGTATTATATGAACGTTAAATTTTGGGTTGTTATCTTTTATTGTCCAAATAAGTTGGCACGGGTGAGGCAACCAATAAGTTTATGTTTTTTCGGAGATGGTTTGCTACTTTTTCCGGTTTAAACTGAATTACCGCACACTTGCACCCAATAATTATAGGTTCAATTGGCCTACCAACAAAATAATCCAGAATGGAGCCAAACTTTTACCAACTTTTATCTCATTCGACATAGAAAAAATGTAATAATTAAAATAATGATCAGAAAAATCTAACACCACTTGTGGGGCATCAAGTTGGGCTCATATGCTTGCCAAAAATAAATCAAGTCATTTCGACAACGACATCAACGAACCATGACTATGCATAATCATTATTAGCTGTAATATATAATATTAGTTAAAACATCACTATATATATATATCAAGCGGGTACACTGGTGATCTTTTTTCTTGACGTATGTTCCTTGGTCATGATCATGTCGTAACCATGGAGTCTCCTCAGCATTTAGCAGGATGCTTGGGTCTTTGGTAACACTGAAGGGCGGTATTCGGTCATCCCTTTCATAATCTTCTGACATGTCTGACTTGTCCTCAATTCCCACGATGTTTCTTTTTCCTGAAAGAACTATGTGGCGTTTGGGCTCTTTGGTTGATTTATCATCATTTTTCCCTCTCTTGGGTTTTGTAGACATGTCTTTCACGTAGAACACTTGAGTCACATCAGCAGCAAGGACGAATGGTTCACCTTTGTATCCAATATTGTTGAGATCCACTGTTGTCATTCCATACTCCTTGTCAACTGTTACTTCCGGCTCCGGTCGCCTTGACCCATTGGCATCGAAACAAAGGGACTTTAAAATCAGGTGCGTAGTCTAGTTCCCAAATCTCCTCTATGCGGCCATAATATGTTTGCCTCTTCCAAGATGGGTCTGTGGCATCTACGCGAACACCACTGTTTTGGTTCGTGCTCCTTTGATCTTGGGCCATGGTGGTAAAATGTGTTTCCATTGATCTCATACCCTTTGTACGTGAGGATGTGCCATGACGGTTGCCTAGCCAACAAATATAGTTGCTCATCAATATTGTTATTACCCAGACATTCCTTTCGCAAACCAAGTGCTAAAAGTATTCATGTGCTCACGTGTTATCCAAACTTCATTCTTCTCTGGAAATTGGGATCGTAGGAACTCCTTGTGTACATCGATATATGGATCCACCACGGTTGAGTTTTGAAGAACTGTGTAGTGCGCTTTATTGAAATAATCATTCCCCGTACCGATATATGTTTTCTTCCCTAGTGTCTCCTTTCCACATAGCCTCCCCTCGTGCCGCGATTCAGGAACACCAATCGGGTCAAGGTCAGGAATGAAGTCAACACAGAACTCAATGACCTCCTCTGTCCGTAGCCCTTGGCGATGCTTCCTTCTGGCCGAGCACGTTGGCGAACATATTTTTTCAGTACTCCCATGAACCTCTCAAAGGGGAACATGTTGTGTAGGAACACAGGACCGAGAATATGAATCTCCTTGACCAGGTGAACTAGGAGGTGTGTCATGATATTAAAGAGGATGGAGGAAACACCAACTCAAAGCTAACAAGACATTGACACCATCATTCTGTAGATTGCGTAGTCCAGGTAGGGATTTAATTGCTCTTGTTTGTATGATTTTGTAAATTTCGACTTATGTGTTGATTGGGTGTATTGTTGTGTTTTTTTGATGCCAAGATTGCTCACTTTGGTTCGTGCGTTTTCAATGTTTACGGTGGTACTTGTGGAGGTAGAATTTCCTCTTAAGGCAACCGGAGCACTTATGATTTATATATTGCGGTCATAATACGTGGCAGGCATGCGAACGTAAGTTAGGAATTTCTTCTCTTGCATATTTATTATTCCCTTTAATTGGAGGAGAATCCAGATGGGGACCTGATGCGGTGTAGGCCATTCAAACATGATTCCTTGTGTTGTAGTTTCTTCATGCGAAGAGGTAGCTGCAGGTCTAAAGGAATGGCCGTCCATCATCTGTATTCTCTGGATGTGTAGGGTTGGTCTCGTTCTTTCATGCGCTGCAAATCTTGTGGCTTCAAGTGTATCACTTAGGGGGGGATTCCCATACACACCAATGAATCTAGAGGTTGCACAAAGATTCTTTGTAGGTGCACAAGTCGATCGGGTGCGGACCTCTAGTACATGCCAATAGGGTAGCTCCCCAAATATTGCACCTTCCCACAATTCTTCCCACACCCCAGGCCGAGACCCAGCGCTCCGTCCCCGCAAGCGACCCCTCTTCGGAACAGCGACCCTTAACTGCCGTCCCCGTTTCCAAAGACTACTTCAACACCTTGATCATCTAAAGTAATCTTCCCCAGTTCTGTTGCGAGGCTGCTCCGGTGGTCGGTCTCACCTTAAAATGCTTGCCGCCCTTCTTTCTAACATGAGTGATTCTCGAAAGAAAAGACATGCCCAAGATACACTACCGTTCTACATTTTTTCAAATATACACTATCCAGTAATCAAACACAATGTGCGGCATGCTTATATCCTTGTTTGCTTGTCCTGTGAAAGATTACTTAGAGCAGGGCAAATCATTGATGTTACGAACAACAATGCTCGAAGGTCAATAAAGTGTTCCTGTTGTAATCATCCAACACGTTCACCCATGATTTAATCCATAAAAGTAGGAGTTCCTCAACTAAATGGCACTCAGGTAGACATCGATATAGTTGTTAAGGTTGGCCTCGGGCCGTGGATGAGCACTGGAATTCATAATGACCTGTCGCTCAAGCAATAACCACGGAAGGACGGTTGTAATACATGAGTAAACGGCCACGTGCATGACTACCATGCTATGTTCCCCAAAAGTATTCATCCCGTCGCGTCTTACACCAAACCTTATAGGTTCTAGAATCTTTTTGCAAATCTGGGACTTCTCGGTCTATTCTTCCACTGGGACCCATTGTGAGGGTGTCTCAACATGTTGTTCTACCTTACGGTCTCTTGTGCCATCGGCACCAACTGTGAATGGTCCTGTTATGAACAGACGTTTCAGGCTGGTTTTAGGAGCGTACCACATTAACCTTGGCAGGGATTTTCTTCCGGGGACGTTACTTCACCCTCAACATCGCCAGGGTGCATCTCGCCTGACGTATATCAGTGACGGTTAAATACAGGGCTTATCCAACTTCTCGTATTCCTTGCCCACGGTACAGGATGCAGTCATTAGGCAGGACATGTCATCTTCTGGATTTCTAAAACCCAAAAGGACAGACCAATTGTTTGCTTACGTAGATGCCGGGTAATTCGTTAGGCTTGGACCATGCCCCATCTTTGTTTTATAATCTTCAATATGGTCCAAATGCCTTGTAGATTACACCATTTGTGCCTTCCATTGTAGCAACTAAAGTGTGTATCCCAACTTTCTTCTGTCCATCAGCAGCAAGACGGGTATTTTGTTTGTTCTGGTATTAGTAATTTCTGTGATCCTCTAGCATTATCAGTCAAACTTAGGCCTTCTCCTTTTCACTTTCCAATTCCTTGTGAATCACGAATGCTATCCCAAGAGCACTCTTAGCGAGTGTGTCTCTGCACTTGCCTCTTCTTCACCTCCTCCCCCCAGTTGAGATAACCAAGTCACCGATTTGAGAAATAATGTATCGTCAGAGGTAACAAGTGTTCTTCTTCACCTTCTTCCATCTCTAACCCCAGTTTCTCCATAGCTTCGTCCAAAAAACATAGTTGGGTAAACCGACTGAACAAGTGTGAGTGAAGACTCCGTGAGCTTAGAAGATTCCTTCGAATGATTACAAAGGGCACGTATGGGCAGCACATAAAACCATTTCGCTTGTTTGCCTCGGCCCTCCTAAAAAATTAAATGCACGCCCATCAATGAAACTCTTTTGAGAGACGAGCGACATGTAATCCAGAGTGAAGTGTCATCGTCGCATTATATGCATATACATAATTAGAGCGATCTCTCTTCTTATAAACAAAATGGGAAATATTAAAAATGTATGAAATGAAAGTCATGTACAGAATCACTTGGTGGATAAAAGAGTTAGAGTAGCAGTCGGAAACTTGTCTAATTTATTAATTATTACATGCAAGATAACAGTGAACCTACTCAACTTGGCCACAACAAAAGCAATAACAACCAGGAC
>CM019829.1:32999679-33029079 GCA_009763385.1 Coix lacryma-jobi var. lacryma-jobi
CCTTCTTCTAGGGGGGGGATGTCTTTTTTTTTTGTTCCTCGCTCAGCGATGTGCAAAGTGCCCATCTTTGTTGCAATTGAAGCAGGCGCCCCGAACTATTGCTTGTCCCAGTTGAGCTGCCTTGTCCTGCTCGAGCCTGACTTGCTGCCACCCTTGTATTGTCGTTGACTGCCCCGCTGATCTTGTTGCTGCCCTTTCTTCTGAGGCGGCCTGAAACGAGCCCCCTGTGCTATGGTCGGTATTGTAGAACACTGGTCGGTGGTCCTCTAAACTGAGATGATCCAGATTCCAGTGTCCCTCTTCCTAGCCTTGCTTGTAGAATGCTGTTTGTTGGAAATTCTCCTTGGATCATGCAAGTCCTGATGAGTCATTGACCTGTGCGGTAATGAGTACCCCACTGATTTTCCCATCTTAGTATTCATCCCTCTTAAGTCTAGCTATCTTTTGCATCGTTATCAACAAATCTGTTGCAATAGCGATATAAAGTTGACAGTGATGATACTCGTCACTGACCGCGTTCCTTGAGTTAAGCTCATAATTCAGCCATCTTCACTTGAGTCAAGCCTGGCGGAATATGTGGCCCGCTACCGCTTCCGCGAAACATCTCCAAGTGACATGATGTACGAGCTGGGAGTGGTACTGTGATTTCCCCAACCACATCCAATCCCGGCTGGCCCATTAGCTGATGTGCAGGCATACTCTCCTTTCATTTCTTCCTTTAAGCCTGAGCAGTCGAAAACTTCTGCTCTATTGTATGCCCAGCCATTCCTTCCGCTTCTAGAGGTTTTGTGGCTTCTTGAAACTTGGCGGCCTTGTGTCCAGAAAATCCCCTTGAACCGAGTTGTATACTTATTCGGTTCAGGGCGTTGATTGTCATGCGCTAAAATTCTCTCGCAAAAGCGCCTCGAATTGCGTTGGCTTTCCCAAGACTGAGTGTCGAAGAGTTGCTCGGGACGCGAAAACGATAGCCTTTTTTTTTTCTTCTTTTTTGGATTGCGGTTCTCTCTGCGATCAGCCATTCCCACCACTACCCTACCACCCGCTCCCTGCGAGTCGTCCGTCATCTGCTGTCAGCGATGCAATGATCATTAAGACGTTGCCAAAATTGCGGAGAACAAAAACCATGCCACAGAATTATCGGAAATAATTCGCCAAACATTACTAGGCATAATAAATTTCGATCCACAAACGCATCAGCACATGAATAAAAAGTGGCCTCATCACATAACATACAAAAGTCAACATAACATCCATAGGTGCCCATACATATGGGACTTTTCAAGTCTTGCGGCCATACGCATATAGGTCCAACACACATCCTTAAAAACATCCACGTGGATAAACCCAAAAGATCAAGCACTAGGACATGAGACAAAGCACTACCCTCGGCTAACACTAACTAAGTCTACCTCCCTAATATGGCAACCCATCGTCATCGAATCGTCGTTGTCAATCATCATCACTTCGGAATGTCCGAAGAACCACTGGACGAAGCAATGAGAATCCGGGTCCTCCTGAGGAAGGATAGGGTTCCTCTCGTTCTTACGGCGATGAATCTCCTCATGTAGGCGATCATTGTAGTCCTGGAGATGATGAAGTTGCAGCTCTAAATCTCCCACTTGTAGCCTGAGAAGCCTGTTCTGCTCAGTCGCACGCATACCCTCGAGACAAACACGACGTAGCGACTCTCATTCTCGGCCATCGATGTGGATAAGAAGGTCGTCATAACCCTGCTGGTCACTAAGCTGTTGTGCCGTCTCCTGCTCCCTCTGACGAGCCTGGTCCTCTCTCAATGTTCAATGAGCTAGCTGAGTGGTAAGAAAGTCGACCTCTGTAGCATTGCGCCTCCTGACCCTGGGTGAGGTGCAGCTATCTCCTCACTGAGGATGTGGTCCAGGTGGTCGTAGCTACGTGACAGACACCCGTATGTAGCCATGAGTGCAGCCATCGCACTCCCAGCTGGCCCTGCGCAGTGCTCACGCTCTGAAGAACTAGCCCCCAAAACCGTAGCACCGGCTGACGCCACACGGACTGGTACGGATCTGCTGTAGGGGAAGACACCGGCTGTGGCCTGGGCAACTACCTCTGGATGATCCTCCATGATATCCCGAAGAACAGTGTACGCAACTTGGTTGGCTCCATCCCAAGGAGTCCTGCCCTGAAGAGCAAACACTCTGCGGCACCACACATGATCCTGCGGATCACGGCTGGGCACGTCCACCTCAACTGTGTACATGTAGCGATCCTCTGAGAACTGAACTCGATGCCACTCATACTGCGGCTCCTGGCCCTCCTGGTATCCGACTAAGTGCAGCCACCCTCCACAAAAGAGTAGGCATGCCGAACTCCTCCAGAAAATCCTCGGATCCCTCCTCGGTCCAAGGACCCAGCATGTAATTGGGCCTCCTGCCTCCAGTCGACTTGCGGGCGGTACGCTTAGTGCGGGCCATCTGAAAGAAGTGTATCCACACAGTTTTTAATTAGTTGAGAACAACTTTTATTAAGATCAGGACGGATAACATAAGGAAGGAAGTAATTAATGCAAGATTATAGGATAATGATGCATGAGTGTAACATACGTCCTCACTGCCTAACAATCTAACGGTTAAACGGTGGCATACAACGTTCACTCATAGCGTTAACTAGCGTACTACACGTTCGCAAGTTAGTGTACCTGCAGAAAGTTCATTTCAGCCCTGCCCACAATATGAATATCATGCATTGCCGAAATTAAATCTAATACTGGCTTAGATGCACACCCAGTATACACGTAAGCAGTATATGCACCCATCAGAAAAGTATTACTCCCACAATTAATACTTCACATATACTTGTGTGCAACAGGTATACATGTCAGCATCATTCAAGCACTCCCCTAGATTGGCGGTTGTCCAATCATGCTCTCACAACTCACTTATTACCTTGGCGTAGAGGCAATTGATCCATACATTACTATTCCGAAGAATAGCACCCATACAATTTCACCCTTGCCGTATGGACGACGGAATAACAGAAATTAAATATGATGCACAACCCCCAAGTTAGTACTTAAATAGCCACCTAGATTCCTATTGGGCATAAGGACTTAGTCACTGGCACACCTTAGCTTTAAACCTTAAGATTTTCCAAATCCTCATATAACTACAAGTTGGCAATATAGCTTTATTTTTTTTATAAAAAAAAAATTGTTTTTAAATACACCCATGAACAGTAACGCAGAACTTGCTCCGATGCCAGCTGTAACAGAACCGACCAATTTGCACCAGATTAAGCACTGAAAACCTCTGCTCTCACAGAAATCATCGAGTACTTAAGCTCGTACAAACCCGGTAGTCCGGAAATCTCGAAGGATTTCAAATCATTCAACGACATCCAGCCAAGATCGTACTTGTTCCACGAATATGCTCACGGGTTACATCATAGTTGCATAAAGTTCAAATTACATCGGAGTACGGAATAATATTACAAACCATAGTTTTGATAGTAGTAGCGGAAGCAACATAGTCTTTAAAACATAAGTTTGGATTGTTCATAATTACGGTGCCATCAGTTGACTGGGTCCACAAAAGCAACAGATGAGATAAGTGTTGACCATGCCCTTGGTCTAGTCATCACCCGTTACCGGGTACAAGCAGTTCTCGCAGTAACCATAAAAGCACTGGCCATCTGCAACAACAAGGGAATAAAACCCTGAGTACGAGAAAGTACTCAGCTAGACTTACCCGTCATAAACCAAAAATAATGAGACTCCAAGGACTATGTAGGCTATAGGGGTGGGGTTGGCTGTACATACTCTTTTGCATGAAAGCTTTAGTAATAAAACTCAATTTCAGATGTTGGCAATTGCTTTTAGTCATTAACTCTACCTTACTAGATTTGCACCTGTACTAAACAAGCACTTGCTAATTAATCAATCAAGAGTGACTATTTCATCAATAGCCTTTCAGATTCCATAACCAGTTTAGTTCCATAAGTTCTACGGGAGATGATCTAGAGTCAACTGCTCACTGTCCAGGAGCGATGGCGATTATAATCGATTCCTACCCAGCTGGGGATAAAATGTCTCACACTCGCCCGGCACGTCCGGCTACGGCAGTCGTAAGCTGCCAGTCAGGAGATTCGAGAACACAAAGCGCGGGACGGCCATGGGCCCTTCTACACCGGGGGTTATCTCAGTGCCAGGTCGCTCAATCTATAACTGCCCACGGTCATGCCAGGTCGATCAGGCCCTGCCTGCCCTCGGACCATGCCAGGTCGATCAGAATAGTTGCCCACGGTACAGCTGAGGCCCTGGGTGTTAGGCGTCAACATCTCCATCTCCGGCTCGAATAACCTTACTCGGCTTCACGGGAGGTACTCAGACCAACTCCGTTAAGTGATCGACGCGTTCAATTTGACTGAAGGGACATTCCCGAACGGGTCCTAGGCGACACAGGCGGGAGACTACTAGCACTCAGAACCCATGTTCTGCTGCTCTTACATCCCGCCTCCGTCTCAGATTAATTATCACATGGTTATCTCATGGTAGCACAGGCTAAACATGATCAGTATCCACCTATTGCGGGAGACAGGGAATCACCCGACTTTTACCGGTCTAAGCAGGGCTAAGCATATAACGAGCCTATACCTAAACGGGGATATCAAGATATATTGCAGGTGGACAAGGATAAGTAATATTGCATCAACAGTAGCAATCAATTCCTATAACCTAATGCAACATCCATCATCAGGTTAAATTAGAAAACATTTGCAAACCGTAGGAGTTAGAATGCTCCGGGGCTTGCCTTTCTCAAAGTCCGATGGACGGTGATCGCGGCACTCGGGCAACTCGTCGGCGTCGGTCCCTCCGACTTCTTCTGTCAGGATCTCCTCCGGACTGGGCTCTTCCAGCAACGACGGGGTCTGGATCTCCTCCGCTGATCCTGTATGATGCATAGTGCGCATGAATAGGATGAATGCACATAGAATGCATATGTGATGCACATGATCGACAGCAATCAGAAGATAAGCACATGGCATCTACTGCATTCTCTTCAACAAGGTAGTCAACATCATCCCACTATTTAACCTAACATAGTCAACTTGTTAAGCGATGTTGTCACCACATCAAAGTTTACTTAATGAGTTTATTACCCTCTAATTGCTTGCTGAAATAAATCTATTTACACATGCTTAAACAGCAACCTAACCTAGACAGCTTCAGAAAAATCTACAGAAATTACTGGGAGTTAACCACACCTAATCTAGCTCCCTGTCCAAATTTCATCTCATTTGGACTTAAACTCCATTCTCTATGAAAAAGACAAATTCTATCATGGAAAGGTGCTTTGAACTACACACCCTAGCAAAAAGTGTCAAACAACAGATTTCTTATTTTTCTACTGAGCTACCTAGTACAAGAGCAATGTGCTTAAATTCTCAGGTTCATATTCCTCATATTTTAATTACTACAAAATAAACAAGGAAACGACATTTAACCATTTTAAAAGCTACTGTCAAATTAATTCACAGAACAACCTCATATTATATTTTTCTCTAAAACTACACCTTCATACAAACCTAACAAAACTGGAATCACATTTTTCTGACTGCTATATAATTAGTTATGCATTTTCCAAGTTATCAGCACTTTTCTAATGTAAATAAAGCTACCCATAAAAATATCACCAGGAATGCATTCAACAAACTTTACTGATAGATCTAAACATGCTTGACCTAACAAAATTTGTTTCACAGGGTTTGGACATAAAATGAGCCTTGTATGAATTTTTGAAGCCTTACATGAATTCTGCAAAACACATATTAAAAGAAACTCAACCCTAACGTACGGACTTCGGCCGAGGCACAGGACACGGCTTCGGCACACCCGGCGCGACTCGTCCGAGGCTTCGACGCATTTTACCGATTCGGCCGAGGCTCAGGCACAATTTACCGATTCGGCCGAGGCTCACTGACAGCCGAGGCTAACCTATTCAGCCGAGGCTACTGACTCAACCGAGCACTTGACTTGGCTCGACTCGACCGAGGCTTACACAACCGACCCGATCGAGGCTCGAGGCGAAGGCTCGGCGCTTCCGGCTTTCCGAGGCCTACGGCACCCAAGCTCTTCCCTTTCTCTCTTCCTTACTGCCAGTCGGGGCCCGCTGGTCAGGGTGACCAAGCTTCCGAGGCCAAGCTCGGCACGTTACCGCGCGAGGCCAGGCTCGGCGGTCAACGGCGGAGTTTTGCGCCGTGGTCGTTGACCGGCCCTAGCTCACCGGCGGCGAGGCTTCCGGCGACACTGAGACCATCGTTGGGTGCAGGTTTTCGAGACGAACACGACCGACTAACTTGCTGAGCCAGAGGGATACCGGAGCAAGCTCGACGGCGGCCATGGCGGAGCGGCGGCTCTGCGACTCGGCGGCGGAACTCTTCCCGGCGGCTTGCAACTCGGCGAGGTTAGCACTAGCCCAAGCAAGACCTAAGCGACCTATTGGAGCAACTCTCGGGCTTCGGCATCCCCGGCATTGCTCGGAGCTATGCACGGCGGCGGTCCATGGCGGACACAGCGATGACACGGCTCGGTTCCAGCTGAAACACGGCAAAAGAGAGGTCTCCATCTAACTCTAAGCTACTACGGAGGTAGAGCAGACTAGAACATGGCTCAGCTCAGGGTAGCATGGCCGGAGATGACCGGTCCACGTGAAGGTCACGGTGGCGGCCATGGCGGGAGCTTGCGGGTGGCATCCGCTGTTCCGGCGGCTAGAGAGGGAGAGAGGGGAACCAACCCTTACTGGAGAAAGAGGAGGTCGCGGCGGAGAAACTGGCGGGAGGAATCGAACGGTGGTGCGGTGAGTAGCGAGCAATCGCTCGCCGAGGTTCGGCGGGCGGCGGCGGAGCTCTGGTCGGATGAAGATGGAGTGGAGTGGAGCGAGGGAGAGAGCGAGCGAAGAAAGCTCTCCTGGCTTGCGAGCGCGGGGCGGAGCAAAGGCAAAAGGAACGAAGTGCTAGGTGCATTGCACCTGGCCGGTTCCCGTCGGGGGAACTCCCGACCGGACGCGGCGGCGGCAGGCGTCGCGCGACACGCGGCGGGCGAGGACGCGGTGCATGGAGCGACGTGGCGAGTTCGGGCGCAAACCACGGGCGGCGGTGCTGGCGGTTTGGCCGACCGGCGAGGCGGTCTCGCGGCTGCGGGCGGATTCTGCCGGCGCGGAGGGAGCGGCGTCCGCGAAGGAGAGGAAGAAGAGACTGACAGGCCGGGCCCACTAGGGTTAAACTAATGAAGTTTGGTTACAAACTTTGATGCTCCATAACTTCCCAACTAAGCCGAAACAGGAGAAGGTTCTAAAAGCAAAGTTGCTTAGAATTATGTAAGGAACAAATCATCTTTAAGGCTCAAGTCCAAATTCTGCTTAGAAAAAGAAATTTACTTCTAATCCATTTTGCTAAAGCAAGAAATCACATTTTAAAAGCTTTTTCTGAGAAAGTGCTGTGAAGCAAAGTTGTTCCCTTCATCGAGATCTACAACTTTGTTATAAGGCACTTGGTCAGAAACAGAAAGCAAACAAGGTTACACTTAGACACTACACAAGGACTTAAGCACTTCAGCAAACATATGCACATGAAATGATGAGATGCTATGCTTATGCCATGCCAAATTATGCATTTAGGGATTGCTTAACACCGGGGTGTTACAGATTTTTATTTGGTGATAGCCAGATCTGAGATCAATTTTTGAGAACACTCTGGCTCCAGATAACTGGTCAAAAAGAAGGTCAATACGAGGCAAGGGATACTTATTTTTGATGGTGACCTCATTGAGCGGGCGATAGTCAACGCACAGACGAAGGCTTTTGTCCTTTTTCTTCACAAAGATAGCAGGACAGCCCCAAGGAGATGAACTTGGGCGAATGAGACCCTTATCCAATAGCTCTTGCAATTGGGTCTTCAGCTCTGCCAACTCTCTGGGAGGCATTCGATAAGCTCTACGGGATATAGGAGCAGTCCCGGGCTTTAGCTCTATGGCAAACTCAACATTACGGTCGGGAGGCAGACCAGGCAGATCTTCTGGGAAGACATCAGGGAACTCACAGACCACGGGAATATCCCTGACTTCTGGAACACAGGCGGTATTCAACTGGGTGGTTGCTGGTTTTTGAGGCATAGGAAGTTGGAGAAGGAGTTTGGAGGTGCTGTTAGGAATATCCACTCTCACAACTCTATTCAAGATGTCTATCATGGCTTTATACTGACACATCCAATTCATGCCTAAGATGACATCTATCTCTTGATTGCGCAGTACTATCATGGTGGTAGGAAAGACATGTTTCCCCAACATTACTGGTATACTGCGGACCACTTCCTTAGTATTTATCCGCCCTCCAGGCGAAAGTATACAGAAACTTTCTTTTAACTCCCCCATGGGTAACTCATGCTTGATGACAAAAGTGCGACTGATGAAGGAATGCGATGCACCAGAATCAAACAAGACGACTGCAGGATGATTGGCAACAGGGAACCTACCGAGCATGACGGGCTCTCCTTCTGGGATATTACTGACGGTGGTGAAGTAGACTTGCCCGTGCTTCTTGACAAACTTGCCCTTCTGGACGTGCTGCTGCGGTGCACGGTGCTGCTGCTGTGACCCTCCAGGGCCTTTCTGCGCATGCTGGGCATTCTTCTTGGGTTTTGGGCACTCGCGAGACCAGTGACCGACTTGGCCACAGTTGTAGCATGGGTGGTTGTAAGCTGTTTGAGGGGTGGTGACACGAACACCTGGGGCGTTCGGCTGAGTGGCACTTTGCTGGTTGGCATTATGGGTGGTGGCCGCGGTACGAACGACCACTTGCTGATGGGGGTATGGGGCACGGTTTTGGTGGTGGCTGGGGTGATAAACGATTCTTGGGCGCTTATGATTGCTGGAGAAGCTGCTAGACCCAGCCTTCTTCTTCTTCTTCTCCTCCTGATACTGGCGGTTACTTTCCTCGAAAGCGACAGCACGGTCAACAACATCATGATAAGATCCGTTGAGGTTGTTGGATAGACCTCTGCGAATCTTAGGGTGCAGACCCCTAAGAAAACAATCTCTCTTCTTTTCCTCTGTGTTGACATAGTCGGAGGCATACTGGCTCAGGTGGTTGAACTGTCCCACATACTGCATAACGGTGGAATCTTTCTGTTGCAGGGCTAGGAACTGATCCAACTTCATTTTCATCAATCCCGAAGGGATGTGATGTGCTCTGAAAGCGGTGCGGAACTCTTCCCAGGTCAGCTGGTGACCTTCAGGCTGGGTAGCCAACAGGTTGGCGTACCAGGCACTTGCGGGACCACGGAGCTGCTGAGAAGCGAACCGAGGCTTCTGGATCTCTGTGCAGAGCAGAAGACTAAACTTCTGTTCCATGGTGCGTAACCAGTCGTCAGCCTTGAGAGGTTCATCGGCCTTCGTGAAGACCGGTGGTCGGGTTTCAGTAAAGTCCACGTAGGTTGTCTCTTGGTTGCGACGACCACGGTGACCAACATTCTGCTGTCCTTGGTTCTGAGCCATCAGGTTGGCAGCGGCGGCCAAGGCTGCAATGGCATCTGCCAGGGTAGCAGGAACTGGTGGAGGATTTGGAAGGTTAGCACCTCCGGAACTTCCGGCTCCAGCGCGGGTGTTCACAGGCATCTGTATAAGGAACTCGGAACTTAGCATCCAAAGATTGAGTTTGAACGAAACTGACTGATAAGATTCATTGATGCAAGGGTAGATAACTGATACAGAGATTCGATAGATAACCACCGACTGACAAAGGAAAGGTACAAGACAAGATACAGACTCGACTAGACTGAAGACCAACTAACGCCCCAAACCTAGACTTAAGGCTTTAGGTGAGCAGATGGCATAGACACATGAGTCTAGTCGTCATCGATGATGATCATCTCTTCATCGTCATCTTCATCTTCGATGATGAGTTCGGGCTCTTCCTCCTCATCCTCGTCCTCGGCATGGACATCTTCTGCAGGTTCCACTTCTTCATTCTGGTCTGGCTCATGTTCTACTTCAGGTTCCTCCACGACTCCATCTTCTGGATCCTCAGCAACAGGTGGAGCCACGGGGTGAAGTTGGTCGTACAGTTGATGTACCTCCTCATGAAGCATATCATTGTACTGCTCAATCTGGGCAGTGTACTGCTACAGTCCATGGAGCTGGGCTCTGGTGACATCCTCGCGGGTCCAAGCATCATTGCGCTGCTCGATAGCGCGAACCGTGTTCCGATTGGCCTGCTCCAGGGAAGCTCGTGCCTCATAAAACTCCATGCGGGAAAGATAGAAGTCATGCTCCATGTTCTCCATCTCAGCCTTCAGATTCTTGATTTCCTCCTTCAGGTTCTTGCGGGTGCGGCGGGAAAAACGACGACCACTGGAGGATTCTCCAGTCTCTTCTCCGGTGCGTGGCGCCAGCTGGTGACGCGGCACACCGTTCGGTCCAGTCGACTTGCGGGCGGTCAGCTTGATGATGGCCATATCTGGACAAGAGGTTATAGATGAGAAAGGCTAGCAAGAAAAAGGTATAGGTACACTATCCCAACGAACTCTTTTAAAAACTTAAGTGATTATGACATGATGCATGATTCATTCCTACGGAACAAGGCAATGCAACTACTAAGGTAAGGTACATAGGGCTTATACAAGTTGTCTTGCTACTAGTTGCCAAAGACAAGATGAGATGAGAGAAGCAATTTGGACTCAAAATAGTCAAGTTTAGTTTTTGGACTTAAAAACCTTTTGAAGTTTTCGCAAAAAGATTGCAACGTCGTAGTGAGATGCTCCGATACCACTCTGTGACGTAACGGCCCTAATCCCATGGCCCACTGATTACTGTCAACCACTGACAGACGATCCATACAGCCAAGAGATCACGACCGGGTTCCGTCACTGGGCTACATCAGTGCCCGATGTCCGCAGGATCATCTCACAATTCAGTTACAATCTCTTGAACATTTTGACAAATAACATCGGAGTAAATAGCGGAAGACTTAGATAACAATAGTTTTACAAACCAGGGTTCAACATAAAATTAAGGTGAAGTTATTACAGACCATAGTTCAAATAGATAGAGTTGGCAGGGTAGCATATGACAACAACTAAGGATAAAGATACTTCACCCAGCCCGAGGGTGAATAATCACTCATCGGCCTCAGCGGCCTCTTCCTGAACAACAGTCACACAGCAGGGTCCAAGGCATACTGGGGAATCTGCCATACCTGCAACATGGGTAAAAGAACCCTGAGTACAAAGGTACTCAACAAGACTTACCCGACTAAAGAAAAAGGGAGAAGACTCAGGAATGAGAGGCTTAGGGTAGTCAAGGTAAGGCTTAAGCAAGATCAAGTATTTTGCAGAAAAGCATTTTTGTAAACCTTATTTTACTTTGAAAGATTCAGTATTCCTCAATTCTTCATCATTCATGATTCATTTTATATTTCAAAACATTCCTAGTTGAGAACCACTCCCTGTTGACAGTCAGTGACTAAGTCTCCATAACCGAGGAGCAGCGTTAATCCGGATAGATAATACTCAGCTGAGGGTCCCTATCCACACTGCATATGTAGCACCAAAGCTTGCATATACCAACTCGTCTACCACGATTCCTCCAATCTTGGGCCCGGTCCTACGCCACCCGGAAGTACAGTACACCACTCCAATCCGGGACTTTAACCCACGTGGGTACATGCTACTTCCGCCATCTCTCCACTCCCAGTGCGCGGTTGTCGGTCCAATAAAGGATTCCTCGGAGCCGAAGCTTTCCGTAGTATGTGAATAGTTGCAAGTCCTAGTCAGCAGGCCCCCATACAGGTGGTCCCTAAAATTTTCCAGCCAGCGACAAGCACCTCGGGACTCTAACCCGAGAGTACAGGTCCTGTCAGTTTTCCAACCCTGTCCCGGTCGGTGTCAACTGTTGAGTCCCGGACTACAACATGACGGCACCGTACGCAAGGACAACCTCTCCTTCCCATTGACTAAGTACGGATCAGATACTCAGCCAATAGTGGGAGTAAAGCCAAATTCCCATAAACATTCTTAAAGTGATCACACTTTTGAAATTGGCATTTTTATTGCAAATCTATTGAATAGCATTGCTAAGCATTTTGCAAATAGTTTTGAAACAAGGGTATGTGTATCTTTTAGTGGGGGTAGATTATGCAAGTAATAGGTCATCACACAACTCCTATTACCTAATGCAATAGTTTGACTCAAAACATTTAAAGAAAACATTTATAAAAGCAAGGTAGGGTTAAATGCACCGGGGCTTGCCTTGGATGGCAAAAAGAGCAGGCTCGGAGTAGGTATAGTTGTCGGAGCTCGGGGTCGCCTCGGGGACAGATCCTTCGGTGACTACCTCGACTTCAGGGCCTTCTTCGTCAACTATACGGATGCAATGATGAATGCTCATGAGAATGATGATATGGACTTATGGTGCAAGACAATACCACTGATTTTAGATTACTCTAGGCAAAGCATGATCGAAATCTAGGTTGAGCATAAAAGGTAACCATTTCTTCCTAAAGCAATTTTGATTAAACTAGCCCTTATTATAATTATCCTAAGCATCAACCAAACATAGGATCACAAACATCATAGACCAAAGGGGTATGAGTCTATGAACATCAAGCAATCCAAAAGTCACATCACAGGGCATTCAACGCTAACCCTAATCACTTTTTCTATTTTTCTTAATTATTTAAAAAGGTCATTTTATGAAGGTGCTCCAAAAATTACCAAATTAATCACACAAGTTCACTAGGGTACAAGTATATGGCAAAACAAATTTCATAATTTTTGGAGGTCATTAAGGTGCTCAAATAAATCTAGACATTTAATTAACAAAAGGCACTATTCCTTAATTAAAATAAAGCTCAAAAATCAACTTGCTCCAAATGCCTTCAAAATTTTACCAGAGACTCATCATGACATAACTAGCTTGCAAATTTTATCTCAAGATTTTTGGAGCTAAAGAACACTCTCCAAAAATACCAAAGTCTTCATTTTCCAATTAAAAGGGGAATTTTACATTTTCAAACCTTTGCACAAAACTCAAGTTTCATATTTTTCTAAAATACTTCAGAGCATAAAGAGTCTACCACAAAAATTTCAGAATTTTGGATCAACACAGAAAATACCACAAAAAAGAGAAATCAGAGCACTATTCACATGTTGAAGAAAAAAAACAAAACGGCACTATTCTTCTCCCTCGCTCACCGGCGGCCGGCCGACGGCGGCGGCGCTGCTGCGCCGGCCACTGCGGGCACTCCGCGGCGAAACCGTGGGTAGGGACGGCATCAGGAGCTCACCGTGAGTCGATACGGAGACTCGGCGAGGCGAGGGGATGAACGGAGGGAGGTGGTCGACGGTGGCCGGCGGAAAGCTCACGGCGGCGATCGTCGACTCGGCGATTCTGCGTGACACAGGCAACCGCAAGGGGTCAGTTAGAGGCGCCAAGGGGTAAGGAAGGTGACGCGGGGGTCAGTGGAGGATGATCAAGGCTGGAGAAGGAGTATTTCACGATCCCGACCTCGACGGGATTTTCGCCGGAGATGGGAACGGCGAGCTACGCCGGGCGAATGGGGGCGGTAGCGACCAAATTGAAAAGTGGGGAAGCTGCGTGAGATCACGGCGGAGCTTTAGGGCTAGGTGGTTGAGCAAGGGGAGCTCTGGCTTGCTCTGGCTTCGGTGGCGGAGCTGAGTTCTACTCCGGCGGCCTCGTCGGGCCTTTTATAGCCGCGGCGAGAGGCTGGCGGAGCGTGCTCTGGCGAGGATAAAGTTTCTCAGCGCGTGCGCAATCGAGTGCAAGGCCAAGGGTCAGCGGAGTGGGTGTGCAGGGGCCGGGCGTTGTGTTCGCCGGCGGCGAACGCGTGGCGGCGAGGTCCTGCGGGCGGTGGGGGACGGTAGCGAGGTCAGCTGGAGGTCAGACGCATGCGCAATGATGCACTGAACATCGGCGTGGAGTTGGTTGGGCGGAGGGACATCGGACACGTGGCAAACGCGAACTCCGGCGAGGGCGGCGGCCGGGCCCCCCCCCCTGGCTCGCCGTAGAAGAGGAACAGGGCTATGCCCTAGCTTTTGACTTTGAGCAGATTTTGTATTTTGCAAAATACTTTCAAAAATTGAACTGAGCAACAAAAACTCAAAACTCCAAAGTTGTTCAGAAAAAAGAAATCTACAACTTTGTCAATATGAACATTTTCAAATTCGAAATAGTTTTTGAACAATATTTGAAAACAGTAAAGGGGACACTTTTTCAAACTTGATTTAAATCAAAATTACTCTGGATTTCAAACTGAAACTTGAAAATCTGCAAATAAGAAAGTTGTTCCTTTTATCAAAACCTACAACTTTGCCATTATACACTTTTCCAGAAACTCATTAGTTTTTGATCTAATTTTGAAAACTGAAAAGGGGACAAAAGTTGGAATTTGAATGAATTTGAAATAACTCAAAACTTAGCACTGCAACTTGAAAAGTTGTAAATACCAAAGTTGTTTCTCTTGGCCAGATCTACAACTTTGCTTTTTGGACTAATCCCAAATTTTGAATAATTTTTGAATTACAAAAAGAGGGATAAAATCCAGGGTTTGGAAATCAGGGTTTTGCAAAGAGATTTGAAATCAAATTCAGATTTTTTGAACTTTGGCCAACACAACAAAACTTCAAGATACCAAAGGAACAAGAATTACACAAAGCTAGTCACAGAGGTAAAATTACCATTTTGCCCTTAAAGAGAGAAGTGGGCTAATTAGGGTTTTGGCAATAGAGGGACTCACATAAAATGATGCACTTAGCAAAAATGCATACACATGAAATCATGATCAAGATGCTTAAAGATGATAATGATGATATGTCAAGTTAATTACATGCTAAACACCAGAGGTGTTACACGTTGCCTGTGATCCGCAGAGACGACTAATCATACCTCTGTGTATTTGGGATTTTGAGGAAACAAGACCATAATCTCGTTGCCTCCTCGTGTGGAGGAGTTTCGGCTGGAATTGCGATCGATTCACGTTTTGCTCTTGTGTCCTTCGCGTTTTGGTTTTTGCCTTCTCGAAGATTTGCTTCGTTCTCCCTCTCTGAGGAACGGTTTTCGATTCCACTTGAACTCACTTGTGCTAGATCGTGAGGCGCTTCTTTTCACCAAAGGAATTCTTGTCTAACCTCACAAGCTAGGAGATCGATCGGTTTTCGTTTGGATCGTGCTCTTCTCCTTTTTCCCCCGAACTTATTTGATTCATCGATTTGGAGATAGGTTCGAGCCATGATCTCCTAGGAGTAGCTCACTATCCTCCTTGTGACTCCGCTCACCGAGTTTGAACCCTAGAGGTTTCAATTTGAGGGAGATCAAGTCAAATCGGTGGAGGAACAGTTCTGCGTTGGGGTGACCGGACGCACAGCTAGGGTTGACCGAACGCTCGTCAGTGAGTCCGGTCGTTGAAGGATTTCACAGTTTGTCCTGCTGCTACTTGACCGGACGCTCTCTCGCTCAGTGACCGGATGCGACCCTCGCACTGTTCACTGTTTTGGCTTTGTTGACCGTACGCTGACTAGGCTTGACCGAACGCTCCTTGGTGCAGAGTCCAGTTAGGAACAGAGAGCTCCTGAATCAGTGTTTCTCTGACCAGACGCGTCCGATCACATCTGACCGGATGCACCAGTGAGTCCGGTCAGTGCTGATCAGCACGTTTTCGTCCACGGTTCGTTCGTCCGTTGTCAGTTTTGGTTTCCAGCTTTTGCATTGAGTCTCCTGGGTTGTGTAGTATCCCGCTATGCTTATAGGAAGCATCCACCCTACATCTAGGGTCATGGATACTAGAAAGCCCGTGTCTTGCTTTTGGGGTGACTTTCTAGGACAAGTGCCATCTATTTCTCGAGAAGAAATTTGAGGCTCCCATTCACCCCCCCTCTGGTCGCCAATTCGGTCCTTCAATTGGTATCCGAGCTGGTTAAGGATCTTCTCTACCTTAATCGGTTTCGGATCCTAAGGGCGACATGGATTGAGGGAACGACAAGGCTCCCTACTTCGATGGGACGAACTATCCCTGTTGGAAGATTCGGATGCGTGCTTATCTCAACAGCATCGGATCTTCTATGTGGGAAATATGCGAGGATGCCAATTACATGGTCCTTGCGGCTCGTGTGGGTCAGCACCAGATTGACCAGCATGAGGTCAACTCTAAGGCCCGTAACGCACTTTTGGCAAACATCTCCCTTTCTGAGTTCAAGCGTGTTTCCGAGCTTCAAACTGCTCGAGAGATCTAAGTGAAGCTTCAGAGCTATCACGAGGGGACTGCTCAGGTCAAGACCAGACTCTTTGAGACTTACAAGCGAGAATACGAGAATTTGTTCAGATGGAGGGAGAGACGATTGATGCTATGTTCGCTTGTTTCCAAACGATAGTAAACAAGATGCGTGCCAATCGGGCCAACCTACCCTACGAGGATCATGAGAGGGCTCTCAAGCTGCTATATGCCCTAGATCGGAGGGTATGAGAGGTGAATGTGTCGACCATCATAGAGTCTCCATCCTATGACACCCTCACCGTGGATGAGCTATTCAGCAAGCTCAAGTCCACCGAGATCGATCACTTGACTCAGGCCAAGCTCGGAGGGAATGGCTTTGGTCTCAGGCAAGGGTGGATCGACTCTTTCTACTGATGCTTCACCACCTCTCTTTGCTTTGTCTTCTTTGCTTTCAGTGACAGAGGAGCAGGTGGAGGCATTGGACGATGACAAGCTCGCCCTCATCTTCACCCGGTTCTCGCGGTTTCACAACAACCGCTTGAATCGTCGGCGTGGTGGCGCACGTGAGGGCTGGTACGGGTGTGGAGACCCCGATCACTTCATCATGATCTGCCCCAACCGCAACTCCAGGTGCAAGGCCAAGCCGGAGAACAAGACCGGGAAGAAGAAGAAGGGCGGCTACCGTTAGGAGGATCTGGAGAGGGCTTTCGATGCTAGCAAGCATGCCTTCATCGCCTCCTTCAACAACGAAGAGAAGAGCTCCGACGATGACTCCAGCGATGATGGGTCCGAGCACAAGACTGAAGAACGCTTCAACGGACTCAGCTTCTTCGGCAACTCCACCAAGGGCTTTTGCACCATGGCCTTGGATGATGTCGACGAAATATGGTCGATAGTCTACCGAGGGGTATGCCCAAGGTAGTAGATTGAGCGGTGGAGGCGTGCGAGACGTCTGCAAAGCGTAGACACAGGGACGTGAGACGGCGATTTACATAGGTTCGGGCCGGCAAGTCGCCGTAATACCCTACATCCTGTGTTCTGGTGGCTGGTTTGTATTGATGGATTAGAATATGATGTGAGTTTGGAGGGGATCCCTGCTCGCCTTATATAGCCAAGGAGCAGGGTTACAACTTGTCGAATCCTAACAGATTACAATCGGTTCCTTTTGGCAAGGAATCCGGGTCTATCTATTCGGTTCTTCCTTGTCGAGCAAGTCATCAGGAGAGTCCTTGGCGGCCGTGACAGCCTGGTCATGGGCCACAAGGCCTTCTGGTTGGGCCGTATCTGCAGGAGAGCCCAAGTCATGCCATGGGGGTATACGAGTGTAATATACCCACAGCTAGTCCCCGAGCACTTTGTATCCATTGTGCTGGGTGTCGTGAAGTCTTCCGAGCAGGTTGAGTCTGGTCGCATGTTAGTGAAAGCGTCTTCCGACTAGGTCGCCTGGTCGCAGTTGCACTTGTAGTAGGCTTCCGACCAGGTTAAGCTGGTCGCGAACGTAGCAGCCAGAGCTGTAGCTAAAGCGCAGCCGTGTAGAGTATTTTGCGTCGTCCTGCAAAAAGGGATGCAAGGTGCTGCAAGAAAAATTTTGAAGATCTTTCATCTGGTGAAGTGTATCCACTTGGGACTTAGCTAGACACCAGTAGCCGACGGCGTTCCGGTTGAAGTCCGAGCTAGTCTGCATCAAGCTGTAAAAGAAAAAGATGAACAATACATTCACCGCTAGGTGAAGTGTATCCACTTAGTCCCCGAGCTTGGGAGTAGGTGCTGTAGGCACCTGGTGCCGAGCTTGTAATTTTTCTGCAACGAAACAAAGTCATTTTTACAACAGAAAAATGACGTGTGTACACGTAGTCCCCATGACTGTTGTAAGAAGCAGCATGGTTCTTGTAGCAGGGCCAAAATGAATGCATTAACACAAATACGAGGGGGAAGTCCCCGAGGGTAAAGTTGAAGATCTATGGTCGTCGGGAGTAACTATAGCACTGACCAGTGACTGTAGATTTTATTGCGCGTAGCCTGAAATGAATATTAGAACTGACGGGTATGGTCAGTCCCCGTGCGTTAGTATCGCATTTATCGGCATAGAATAATTAAAACCGAAGAAATAATGAAGGCGAACGGACAGGCCATTTTTACCAACCAACGACCCATCGGCCCATTAAGGCAGATGCGGGGACGGGTGCGCGCGTGCGGCTGCCGCAGGCGATGTGGCGGTCGTGGGGGTAATGGGCACGGGTTCCCAGGAACCCTCGAGCCAAAGGGTCGGGCCGCACCATATAAAAGGGGGGCACGGACGACGGCGGTTCCCCACTTGCTTCCTTTGCATTCACCTCGTAGCCCTCGTCTGCTCCACTTCCTTCTTGCGCACGAGCAATTCTGAGCACCAGTCCACTGTAGCAGCGGATCTAGATCCAGATCCACACCTCATCGCTGTCGATGGCGGGCGGAAGGCGCACTCGCGGAAGCACGACTAAGTCGAAGAAGGCGATGAAGGCGAAGTCAGACGACCGTATTGAGGTGCCGGTCTGGGCGCGTGGGTGGACGCGGAGCGTTCTCTGTCGGGAGAATCTGGAGGAGCTCATCTATGTCGGCCTGCTCCAGGACAGCGTCACCGACGGTTGGAGAGAGGCGTATCTGGAGGACTGGCCAACGCCGAACACCTCCGAGCTTGTCGTCTTCGAGGCATTTTTCAGGTGCGGGTTTGGCATCCCGGTCCACCCCTTTCTCCATGGCCTGCTGGAGTATTACCAGGTCGCGCTGTGCAACTTGACCCCGAATACAATGTTGCACATCACGGTCTTCATCCATTACTGCGAGGCGTATCTGGGCATCGAGCCCCACTTCGACCTCTTCCGTCATTTCTTCCGCCTGAAGATCAACGGCACCGGGTCATCGGATATCGTCGGGTCGGTGTACCTCCAACTGCGGGACGGAATGGCGGAGAAGTACATCGCGATGCCGCTGCCTTCAAAGGCGATGGAGTACAAGACCAAGTGGTTCTACATCCATCAGGAAGCATCGAGGCCGCCGTGCGACCCGGCCTTTGAGCCGAAGGTGCTGCCGTCGTGGTCGGAGTGTCCCGGCGCGGCGGCGATGGAGCAGGTGGAGGAGCTCCTGAAGCTAGTCGACAAATGGTGCGTCGACGGGGTGGCGGTGGCGTCGAACTCATCAAGAGGCACTGCCAGCCCTACAAGGAGAGGGCACACCCAGCATACGAGTACGCTGGGGACGCAGATGATCAGACGCGGGAGGCGCCGGAGCCCCTGTCGGCGCAGGATGTGTTCCTTGCGGGTCGAGGTTATGTTCGACCTGCAGAAAAGGAAGAAGCTAGAATATTTGCGGAAATTGTATTCCCTGGAGTACCCTCCGCCGAAGGTTAGTGTCTTTGTCATACATGTGTTCGTTAAATACGTAAGCGGATACTGAATGTCGAAAAATTGTAACATAGGGTCGGGAAAGTATTCGTGTCACAAGCCCCATCGAAGGCGTGGCCGAAGGGCATTGATCCGCCACGGGGAGGATGTCGACGACGGCGGTCGCGGTGCGGTGGAGGTTGACATGGAGGAGGTCCGATAGCAGCAGGGAGGAGGGGAGCCGAGTCCCCGAGCCCCGGTCTGGGGGCGGCAAGCTGCCCTGACCCGAAGGAAAAGCGCCAAGCCGCCCCTGCGAAAAAGAAGAAGGTGTCGCTGGAGACCGGCGGTTGCTTTCAGTATTGATGAGGCCGACGAGTTTGCCGCACGTGAGTTGACAACGCTATACTCCCTTTTGCTTAGTACGCCATCTGGTCGGAGTCCTGAATCGTGGAGTTGTCATCACAGAGGCGATGTAGGCGGACAAGGAGAAGCGTCTCCTGGCCGAGGAGAAGGCAAAGTCCGACGAGGAGGTGCGCAAGTTGCAGGCCATGCATGCCGGTGAGGTCTTCTTGGTGAAGCGCAGTCGGAGGTGGTCGTCGTCTTACCCCTTGTTTGGCATTTGTAGTTTACCGGGAAAACGTGAAAATGCAATTTGCAGATCTGCAGCGACGTATCGATGGTTACCATGAACGCTTCTGGTCGCTGGCGGAGGAGGTGGCCCGTTGTGGCAGTGCATCGATGACGAGCCTTTCTTCCGTCGGAGAAGGAGCGGCGGATCGGCGACAATGTCGTTCAGAAGGCGCGTGGCTGTTGATGGTCCTTAAACACCTGTTTTACCATCAACATTTTACCCTAAACTTCACCAAAAAGGCATGAAATGTAGTGAAATAGGTTTCAAACTAACCAAATTCCACATGTCCATAGATTTTTATTTGAATGCAGGATTTGGACCAAATTTGCAGAATGGACCCACCAGGAGACGAGCCCACTCAGCAGGGCCCAAATGGGCCTAAGTGGGGTGGCGACCGACCACCACTAGGTGGCTCCCGCCACATGGAGAGGCCCAATTTCCCTCCCTTGCCACGTCACTGATCCGTGTCACCTTCCCAAGGCCAAATCTTGGCCCTTGGTCACTAGGTCAGTGGCATCGGACGGCTCAGGAGGAGAGTGGCGTGGATCAAGACCAAATGGCGGTACATGGACATGCAACCGACCTAACCACCGCCTCTATAGAGCTCCTGTGATTGCCGTTGAAGCAAGGGCGGTGCATCCAACGGTGATGGGGGTGGCGGCTGCCACCTAGGGCTGGCACCTGCCACTAGGGTTTGCCCTAGGTCGGCTTGCTGCCCCCTATAAATATCCCCCTCACTCCATAAGGCTATAAATACCCCTCTAAGGCTTCACTTCAGAAGACCACAACCAAGCAACACACAAGCAAGGGAAGCAAGGCTAGAGCCAGAGAGATGATCTCTTAGGGTTTAGCCAAGCTTAGGCAAGTAGGTAGCTAGTAGAGCAAGGCATCTATGCCCTCGCGGAAGCGCTGCTCAAGGCTTAGCTCAAGAGTAGACGCGTGCGAGTGATCGGTCCTGGAGCTGGGGAAGAGTCTTCCTTCATCTCCAGTTCAGGTTTTGCTCTGTTACTCAAGCACTTTACTATATTCTATTTCATCATTTCAAGTATTACTTTTTTTACTTATCAGTATTGAGTGGTATACTTGATTGATTGCTTGAGTGCCTAGCTATCCTACAGATCAATTCACTTAGCCATAGTAGTTAATCTCTAGTGAGCTTAGTGTTTGATCTTTGCCAATAGGTTGCTTAGTTAGTTTAGTGTTTATCTTATAATTCAAGTATTTGCTCTGACGTCCGCAAGGGTGTCTCTATTCAAGCTAGGGTAGAGATAGTTAGAATATAGTTAAGCGTGGTGCTTAGTTATAGACTTACCTTCAGATACGGCTGGACCCCCGGATAGTTGTGGTAGCAAGCAGGTGGTGACAGCCCTATGCGCCTTGAATTCCACCACGTAGTGGGCCCAGTTTAACAGTAAGGCTGTTGTGCTAGCGTTCAACCTAAGTCAGTGGTAAGGCTAGTACGCCTCGATACTTGCTAAGATAGGAATAAAACTTTACTTAACTAGGTTGCTTTATTGACATTTGCCTGTCTTGTTTCGTAGTTATCTTGCTTCGTGGTCATCTAGGAGTAGTTATTAGTTAGTAGTTAGTTATCTTAGTTACCCTTAGTTTACTCTCTATCTATCTATCCATCCGCCTTACCTTAGCCATCTATTTCATCCTTACCTATCCACCCACATATTCTTTCTAGCCTTTCATCATCTCCTCTCTCCTTTCCCTTTTCTTATTCTTCGACTCTCATCCCCTCCTTGACTCTACTCATACACCACCCTAGCCTTCCTTTGGGATCAAATAAATTGACACCTGGTACTCCCAGGAAGTGCTACTACGATAGTTCTGTGCGCTTGCAGAATCTCCTCCTGGTAGATTGCATTCTCGCTAGTTAGCTCCTACTAGTGTTAGGACTGACAACCCCGCGTGGCATTAGTAGATAGCTACTTTAGCTACCCTATCCTAGGTGTAGTTAAGAACTACCAACAAGCATTTTTGGCGCCGTTGCCGGGGAAGGCAATCGGTGTATCGGTTGAGTCCGTGTCGAATTTATCTTCGCTCAAGCTCCCGCTTAGTGAATCCCATCTTACCCCATTCTTTCTTTCTTTAGTTCTTCTTAATCTTTTTCCTTCATCTCCTTCAACTTCTTTCTTTCTTATCTCGTTCTCTCTTCACGATGGCCAACAAGACCATTCAAGAATTTCTGTTCCTTCTGCCGCTAATGTAGCGATTAGGACCAGACGTGATCGATGCCCAACCTCAATTTTGAGTTATAAAACCGGCTCTGATCACGATGGTCCAAGCTAGCCCGTTCTGTGGCAAGGCTCATGAGGATGCCAATGCTCACCTCCAACAATTTTTGGAGATTTGCAGTACCTTCACCATTAAGGGGATAACCCAGAAGCCATCCGTCTTCGTCTCTTTCCCTTTTCTCTTCTAGGAAAAGTGTAGCAATGGTTATATACCGATCACAACGCTGTAGACACATGGGACAATTGTTCCAATGCTTTTTCTCGCTACAATTCTTCCCAATGAGCAAGACGAATGCTCTTCTCAACAAAATCTCCAGCTTTACGCAACAAGCCAAGGAATCTATTCCCGAGGCTTGGGAGAGGTTGCAAGAGTATGTCGCTGCTTGTCCGCACCATGGTATGGAGGACTGGCTATTGATCCAGAACTTCTACCATGGCCTAACCCCATTCTCTAGAAGCCATTGGATGCCGCCAGCGGCGGTGCATTCTTTCTCTGAATGTGCAGATGCTAAGGCTCTCATAGAGAAGATGTTGTCGAACCAAGGATGGAATGACGAGAGACTACAGCCCCGTAAGCGAGGTATACATTCCCTTAAGGAGGCCGACATGATCGTGGCCAAGATGGACCTGTTGGCAAAGAAGCTGGACAACTGTGAGAAGATGAACCAACAAGAGAGTGTCCAATCTCTGGAATCCTACATGACTTGTGAAGTCTGTGGAGAAACCGGACATTCTGGGAGCCACTGCCCCGAGCTACATGAAGATTTGAACTTCATCAACAACAACGGTTTCTGTCAACAGAATCAAGGATGGTAATCAGCCTGCAACTTCTCAAGGGTAACAATTCATTCCCCCACTCTAATTTTCAGAATTCTGATAATTCTCATTCTTGAAAAATTTAGTTTACTCACAAGGTAGAACTACTGATTTCTTGAATAAGAGATTAATGTCGAATGATAAAACCCTTGAGAATATAAATGCTAAATTGGAAGGATTTCTCATCTGCTCTGAAAAATCAATTAAGTTTTAATAAGATATTAGAAACCCAATTAGCTCAACTTGCTGCTATCATACCATCTTTTGAAACTGGCAAATTCCTGCTAAACCTGACATGGAAACTGCAAATATGGTTGAAATAAAATATTTTAAACTATTATGAAGATCAAACCATGACTGTTAAAAAGGGTGATCCTGGTAGTCCCATAATTAGATGCTCAATCTTTGGTGAAGTCTTTAAAAATGCCATGTGTGATTTAGGATCGAGTGTGAACATTCTATCTAAAGATTTTTATGAAAACTCGTTCTTCCTCCCATGTCATCCACATCCTGCCTATGCTGTGCTAGCTGACTCAGTCTCACTTGCTATGTAGAAGGAATAGTAGATGATTTCACCTGTTCATATTAGAGGCTCCTATATTCCTGCTGATTTCATAATACTAGATATGGGAAATAGGAAAGATGTGCCTTTAATTTTGAGTAGACCTTTCTTGAATACTATGAATGCCTGCATATATGTGGGTAGTGGTAAAATGCAAATGCACATTAGGAGGGAGGAAGGAAATATTCTCCTTTCCCGTGGTCCCGCATATGCCGCTAACATGCAGGTAGCAAAACCCGTTCGTACCAAGAAGAGGCGCCCAAGAACAAGGTGGAACATAAAGGAAGAACCACCTTCTCCTGAGTTGTGTAATTCACATAACAAAGGAGAGGTGCCAAAAGAAGAAGAACCTGATGAAGTACTAAGAGAAGAAGTGCCTAAGGAAGAAGAAGACCCACCTGATAAGGATGAAATTCCATGGACCTAAGGTATGGTTTTACTTTTAATTTTTCCCTTCAATTTTCCTTTTTTGAATAAATAACATATGTCATGCATGAAACTAAAAAAAATTATCATTAGTTTATGCATAGGTATATGTTAACTTAGTTAGAATAATAAAATATCATAATAGGATAGTTTCCCTTTTCACAACATTAGATAGTTTCCCTTTTTAATAAAATGAGAACAAGAGCTCCGACTGAGAAGAGAAGATCCTTCACCAAGCAAGAAGCCAGCTTGGGGGAGACTCCCGCTCCAATAAGGTATGTCTTAAGCCTACACTTTATATTCAGTTCTTAAATTCTATATCTTTTGAATGTCACATGCTTGCCTAAATAACCATTCCATGAATAAAATTGATAAAATCTGCTTAAACAAGTTGAAACCTGAATAAGATTTGAAATATGTCATGCAAATGCTATTGTTATGGTTTGAATAACTAGTCTTATCTAAGTTGTAGCTTTTGTGGGTTGCACTTGCTTTAACTGAAATCATGCTTAGTGAATAAAGTTAGTAAGAAATGGAGTAATTCTTTAAACTTGCTAAGGTGAAATTAGGACCTAATCTGGAGGATTTCTTTTAAAAATTATGAAAACCTTGCTAAAAGTTCCTCCTAGATTTTATCCCATCCCACCACCAGCCAAATATTTTTAGTCAAAACCACAAAGAGCTTTGTCTGTGTTGAGCTTTGTTAGACCTCATAGATCTTAGTAGAGAAGCTTATCATATCTTTTGAATCAAGATTCACACACCCACCATAAATTGCCTACTCTCCACTTTGGAAGTTTGCAACCACCAAATAAATTGCTCATTCTCTACACTGGAGATATGCAATACCTTGCCAAACATCCCATTGCTAGCCTTATGCTATTCCTACACTGGGAATAAGCATTTCTCTCCCTTTCCCTACTCATTTCAAAAATCCTTTCCTGTAGATATCTGGGGAAATCTAGAGCTAAAAAAAAGTATGAAAAAAGTGAGCAAAGTAGCTCAAGAAGGACTATGTCCTAAGAAAATGTGAGGACACATCTTTTGTCTACTCACTATGTATCCAAAAAGAGAGAGAGAGAGAGAGAATTATCATTAGCTCTAGACCCCAGAAATTAACTAGGAAGGATTATGGAATATCTCTCTATACACTTCCACATAACCACACATGCACATCTTGATCAATTTTTATGATTTGCTGCTCCTTATGATCTGAGTGTCTAGCTTAGCAATAAACATTAGGCAATTTGCTCATGATTCTTAGCCTACCTATAACTCCACATATCATTCTTTAGAAATAGGAGAGGCTACATTTTGGCCTAAGTGAGGATTTAAACACCATTGAGTGATTGAGTGAATCTTGGAGGACTTAAGCAAGTTGTTATCTTTTGAAAACCTTGAAAAACCTCCAGACAAAATCCTAGTCAAACCTAAGCAAGATAAAAGTTTCCTATCTACTAATTTATTTCACTCTTGCATGTTTGAAGTGAAAAGCTATAAGCCCCACATTGCTATGATTAATGATATATACTAAGTTATTTCTCACTATACAATATGCACTTGTATACATCTCAAGTTGCTATCTTTTTCATGCTCAATGCTTAAACCGCATTGTTGCTCAAGGACGAGCAACAGGTTAGCTTGGGGGAGCTTGTTGATGGTCCTTAAACACCTGTTTTACCATCAACATTTTACCCTAAACTTCACCAAAAAGGCATGAAATGTAGTCAAATAGGTTTCAAACTAACCAAATTCCACATGTCCATAGATTTTTATTTGAATGCAGGATTTGGACCAAATTTGGAGAATGGACCCACCAGGAGACGAGCCCACTCAGCAGGGCCCAAATGGGCCTAAGTGGGGTGGCGCCCGCCACCCCTAGGTGGCGCCCGCCACATGGAGAGGCCCAACTTCCCTCCTTGCCACGTCACCGATCCGTGTGACCTTCCCAAGGCCAAATCTTGGCCCTTGGTCACTAGGTCAGTGGCATCGGACGGCTCAGGAGGGAGTGGCGTGGATCAAGACCAAATGGCGGTTACTTGGACATGCAACCGACCTAACCACCGCCTCTCTGGAGCTCCTGGATGTCGTTGAAGCAAGGGCGGTGCATCCAACGGTGATGGGGTGGCGGCCGCCACCTAGGGCTGGCGCCCGCCACTAGGGTTTTGCCCTAGGTCGGCTGGCTGCCCCCTATAAATACCCCCTCACTCCACAGGGCTATAAATGCCCCTCGGAGGCTACACTTCAGAAGACCATATCCAAGCAACACACAAGCAAGGGAAGCAAGGCTAGAGCCAGAGAGCTGATAGCTTAGGGTTTAGCCAAGCTTAGGCAAGTAGGTAGCTAGTAGAGCAAGGCATCTTTGCCCTCGCGGAAGCGCTGCTCAAGGCTTAGCTCAAGAGTAGACGCGTGCGAGTGATCGGTCCTGGCTGGGAAGAGTCTTCCTTCATCTCCAGTTCAGGTTTTGCTCTTGTTACTCAAGCACTTTACTATATTCTATTTCATCATTTCAAGTATTACTTTTTATTCTACTTATCAGTATTGAGTGGTATACTTGATTGATTGCTTGAGTGCCTAGCTATCCTACAGATCAATTCACTTAGCCATAGTAGTTAATCTCTAGTGAGCTTAGTGTTTGATCTTTGCCAATGGGTTGCTTAGTTAGTTTAGTGTTTTCTTATTAAGTCAAGTATTTGCTCTGACGTCCGCAAGGGTGTCTCTATTCAAAGCTAGGGTAGAGATAGTTAGAATATAGTTAAGGGTGGTGCTTAGTTATAGACTTACCTTCAGATACGGCTGGACCCTCGGATAGCTGTGGTAGCAAGCAGGTGGTGACAGCCGTGTGCGCCTTGAATTCCACCACGTAGTTGGCCCAGTTTAACAGTAAGGCTCGTTGTGCTAGCGTTCAACCTGAGTTAGTGGTAAAGGCTAGTACACCTCGATACTTGATAAGATAGGAATAAAACTTTACTTAACTAGGTTGCTTTATTGTCATTTGTCTGTCTTGTTTAGTAGTTATCTTGCTTCGTGGTCATCTAGGAGTAGTTATTAGTTAGTAGTTAGTTATCTTAGTTACCCTTAGTTACTCTCTATCTATCTATCCATCTGCCTTACCTTAGCCATCCATTTCATCCTTACCTATCCACCCACATATTCTTTCTAGCCTTTCATCATCTCTCCTCTCTCCTTTCCCTTTTCTTATTCTTCGACTCTCATCCCCTCCTTGACTCTACTCATACACCACCCTAGCCTTCCTTTGGGATCAATTAAATCGACACCTGGTACTGCCAGGGAAGTGCTACTATGATAGTTCTGTGCGCTTGCAGAATCTCCTCCTGGTAGATTGCATTCTCGCTAGTTAGCTCCTACTAGTGTCGGGACTGACAACCCCTGTGCCACTAGTAGATAGCTACTTTAGCTACCCTATCCTAGGTGTAGTTAAGAACTACCAACAGTGGCTTCTGGGGGCACTTCCAAGCGTACACCAAGGCAGCGGCGCAGAGTGTGGTGGCTCATGGCCTTGCCATTCTTCGTTCGCGTTATCCGCGGATGGAGATGTCGAGGCTGGGCGCTGGTTTTGCGGCGAACACGTCGGAGGCCGAGATGGAGCGTCTGGAGGAAGAAGCCAAGCCTGCCACCGAAGCCCTCGTCGGTGGTGTAGATTTGTTTGGAACTGGTCACCAGTAGTTTGTATATTAGGAGATAGTCTGTAAATAGACTCTTGGGCAAACTGAATCAAAACTTGAAGCGAGTCGGTGCGTTTTGTTCGTTCCCCCCAATTCCGCAGACCTAATAGTCGTGAGCCGTAGCGATGAACAGTTTGGCCTTACGTTATCCCAGGATCCGTAGCGTAGAGCGCGGAGCTCGTTTGCGCGTAGGAGTCAAGGGCATCGCCCAAGGAACCTCTGCTGGAATCCCATAGCGCAGAGGGCAGGCGCTCGTGCACGCGTAGGTAGGTACCACGGCCAGGGTCTTTTCCGAGAGGATCGATCGTTGCGTGACATGGGTGAATGGAGACCGTTGTCGAGCACGTGGGTGGCGCGAATGTGAGGCACTGAGCTTATAACCTTAGAATTCTCAGCCCAAGGTAGCCTTTCCTTCATAGCGCAGAGGGCAGACGCTCATGCATGCGTAGAGAGGTCGGGACGTCCCTTGGGAGAGCTGCTGGTCACCGTAGCGCAGAGGGCGGGCGCTGATGCACGCGTCCGGTGGTGACAACAGCCCCGGATCCGAGTTTTTGTTAGCGTCAGTCAGGCTGCTTGGAGACCTAATGGAGAACGTGCGCATAACCGACGCTTACAGGCACTAGAACGTAAAGCCTCCGAGGTCTCAGCACAAGCTTAGCCTTTCCTTCGTAGAGCAGAGGGCGGACGCTCATGCACGCGTAGAGAGGTCGGGACGTCACTTGGGGGGACTACTGGCCACCATAGCGCAGAGGGCGAGCGCTCATGCACACGTCCGACAGTGACAGTAGCCCCTGCTCTGAGACTCCTTTAGCATCAGGCAGGCTATTTGGCGAAATTGGCGAGCCGTCCAGAGATGGGTTGGAGAGATCCGAGAGCCGTCCGGAGATGGGTTGGAGATGTCGGCGAGCCGTCCGGCGACGGGTTGGAGATGTCGGCGAGCCGTTCGGAGACGGGTTGGAGAGGTCGGTGAGCCATCCGGAGACGGGTTGGAGGGGTTGGCGAGCCATCCGTAATGGTTTGGAGGGGTCGGCAAGCCGTCCGGAACGTTGCTTGATCTTTATTCATCATCGTAGTGGGCAGTGCGGGCCGCTTAAGCGTAGAACTTTCTGAGGTGCTCAATGCTCCAAGAGTTAGGGACGTCGATGCCTTCGAGGTCGACGAGACGATAGGCGCCTGGTCAGGTGACCTCCTTCACCGTGTAGGGGCCGTCCCAATGTGAAGATAGTTTGTGCAGGCCGTCGGTCTTGAGTTTTCCGCTTGAGGACGAGGTCGCCAACGACGAAGGATCGATCTTTACGTTGCGGTTGTAGTAGCGGCGAACACCTTCGAGGTACTTGGCGGTGCGGAGGCAAGATGCCAGCCGTTCTTCTTCAAGGTGGTCGAGGTCGTCGCAGCGAGCCTGGTCGGAGGCTTTCTCATCGTATTTT
>CM019829.1:33029579-33046566 GCA_009763385.1 Coix lacryma-jobi var. lacryma-jobi
GGTTCCTGACGTACTGTGTTGTTTGGATCGAGAGGATTGTAGATCTCCAATCCTGTTGCGCTACCGCTTTTGCCATAGCGGGCAAACCAAGGTACCTTGGAGTCAAGTCACAATGGTGTTAATCGTTCTAATGATCAATTGACCTTTGGGATAAGGCTACAAGAGCCGACCCCGTCATTCTTTTATTCGTTAGGCCCATCCTCTGATTTCCGCCCTTTTTAAATGACGACCAAATCGAAGGATGTGAGTCGTGGTGTTTGCTAACGATAGGCCTTGGTTTGAACCCTTTGTCAGAAAGCCGTAATGGCTTGGCCAAGACTTAGACTTGCAAACCACCACCTTGTTCCTAGCTTGAGGAAATCGGACAACCGCCGAGAGGGCTAAACCTTGTGTATTTTAGCGTCTCGTTGGTGTTAATGGATCTTTCTACGTCTTGTTGTCTTTTCAATTATGGTGTGAGTGTTCTCTTGCCTTGTGTGTCATTTCGTGGAGTAGCATACGATTGGACCGAGAGAACATGGACGACAACAAGGACTGCGAGATGGAGTCAACTCAGGAGGAGACGACCTCGCTAATGGAGCACCAACGAGGAATAATTAACCACGACTACGACTACTTCGCAGGTGTCATGGCAACACCCTCTTTTAGAGAATCCTATTAGACATTGCAAATATGTAGACTTGCTAGTGCTTTATATTTATTCCTTTGCTAGTATATTGATGCATGATACTACCTAAGCCATTATTACCTAATTGCAACGCACTCTACCACAACACCCTGCTTTGAGCATTCGCTCACTTATTCCTGCTTACTCGCCTGCTTGCTTGCATGTTTCACCATTATATTATATAACTCCACTTCGTATTATATCTAAGATGTGATGCAGATAGTGAACCCTTGGGAATGGTTTGGCGAGCTGTAACACCCCGATGTTTAATTAATTAAAATAAAATAGAATTTAATTAGAAAAATGGCCAAAATACTAGATGGAGGAAAATCCTAACCAGATGTTTGTTGCATTCATGCCGTTGCATATTTTTATTGGGTGAAAAAGAATTTATTAAACCCGATTAGGGCGAGTCACGTTTATTCTATTTAAGAAATAAATAAAAGATTTATAAAATTTTTACAAAGTCAAACTCAAGTTTTTGTTTTCAAAACCTAGGAAAATATTTTCAAAGTTTACAAACAGATTTTCGTTTTCAAATGGATTTGAAAACTGTTTTTGAAAAGGATTTTGAAAATAATTTGAAAAATCAAAAGGGAAAGGAAAGCAAAAGGCCCTCTCCTCACTCTCCCAGCCCAACCCAAACCGGCCTGCCCTCACTCTCCCCTCGGCTCAGCGCGGCCAAAGCCCACGCCCCCTCCTCCACTCCCCTCCCGCACCGGCCCACTTCCCCCTTCCCCCCTCTCCCATTCCTGGAGCCGGCCCGCACCTCTGGCCCAGCCAGCCCTCCCTCACCCACTTCCCTCCCATGCGCACCGCACACCCTGGCCCAACGGAACTGGTCCACACACGCCCTCCCCTCCCGGCGGTTCGCTTCCTCTTCCCCACGCGCGGCCCGCGGCAACACTGGTCCCCTCGCTCAGCGCCACTGACAGGCGTCCCATCCCGCCGACAAGCGGGGCCCGCAAGTCAGGCCCCTTCCCCAACCTCTCGCGCGACGCCCCGCTCGAACCCTCCGCACCAGACCGCCCCACCATCTACGCGTCAACCGAGCCTCCCTCATCCTTTCCGTAGCCTCCGGAGCTCGATCCAAAGTATACGCAGCGCCGCCACCCCCCTCAGCTTACAAAAGCACCCTCTGTGGCGCCGCTCTCTCCTCCCCTCCTTTCAGCCGCCAACACCATCGCCATCGCCGAGCTCGGGCGAGCTCATCTCCATCCCGAACAGGCCACCAACTCCTCGACTCTGCACATTGCCGACTTCGCAAGGCCGCGACGCGTCCAGGGACCCGATCTTGGTGGGACTCGGCAACGGGAGAGATGATCCCTCAACCACGTCGTCGCACCCGATCACCTCCACGACACCCTCTCTGTCGCCGGCATTCCACGAGCCTCAGCAGGCGTCGCCAACCCCTCCATTGAACGTGTGGTGAGCTCCGCTCCCCTCCCCCACCTTTTCCTTGGTCTCTGCTGGCATCTAGGTACTTACCCGTACACACCAGCCATGGCGCCGCCGTAGGCAGTCCGCGCGCGGCCATTCCTCTCCGTCGCCCGCCGCTATAGAGCCAGCTCCGGTTCCAAGGAGGACGCCTACGTGCTCACCTAAAGCTCCCGCGCCTTTTCCCTTTGTTTCTGTGGTCTCTACCGGCCCTAAGCCGACTCCCGAGGCGAGCGTCCATGGCGCCACCGCGGGGAGGCCATGGCACCGCCGCACGCAGACCGCCGGCGACCAGCATCACCCTCCCCATCACTCTGCGCCGTTCGATCTTGCACCAGCGGCCACGATTAGAAGACCCGGCGAACCGGTATGAGCCGGTCCTATAAAGTCGTGGACCCTGTCCACGGCACCCTTGTCTTCCCTGTCCACTGCCACGTGGAGCACCGGACCAAAGAGGACGCGCCACCTGGCGCCACGCGGCCACCACGTGGCCGCCACACCAGCACACACCGCGCCCGCGCCACTTTCGCAGAAGAGACCCGGCATTTACTTGAAACAAACCCGCACTCCCCATTCCCTATTCACTGAGTCTTCCGAAACTTGCATCCTAGCCCTTGCAGTTTGGATTAAACGAGGCCCAGTCCAGCCGCCCTTTTTAATTTTGTTTTGATTTATTTAAAATGCAAAATGAGTTCAAACAAATTACAGTTTTGCCACCCAATTTCAAATGCCCATAACTTTTGCGTTTTAACTCCGATTTGACCCGTTCAAGTTGCGTTAGAATCGTCTCGTCGAGCTCTACGCGTTAGATCTATTTACTTACTGTTTTACTACTATTTCTTATTATGTTTGTTTGGGCCATGTGATGATGCTTGATCCAGCGAGTGCGAGCTATGTGGAACCTCCAGATCAAGACCGTGCCCTTGTTGATTCGACCCAGCCCGAAGGCAAGTGTCCTTGCACATATTGCTCCCGTATTTATTTTATTTTGAGTTAGAGTAGTTAGATCTAGTAGATGCATGCAGTCTTAAATTGAATTCCATGATATGGTTTACTAGCACTTGATCATATTTTCCTTGACACCTGGTTTGGGATATCTTGAGTAGAAGTCATGCTTAGTCCTGCTGTCTTGGGATGGGTTGGTGGTTATCTATAAATAATCTTGATTAATGATCTATGGAACATGTGGGTTGGTAATTGTTGTAGTATGGTGAGTAGGTATATCCGGCAGGATGAACCGTGTGGTGGTTTTTGTGCCGTGTGACTCGGCAGCTGGATTTGGTTTTTGGTTCTGGGCTCGTGCTAGATTTATCCTGCCTGGATCCCTAGGACCCGGTTCTCGAAGCTTGTAACCCGGCTTAACAGCGCAACCATGAGGTTTGGAATGGGACGAACCTGGCTAATTAATTAGTTTCCTCCAAGTTATGCTACACGGGGTTTGTTTAGTGGCTCAAGAGGGGGTCCCTGGGGTCGTTGACTTATGTACGGGGATGAAACCTTAGAGTACGTGTAACACATGCTTAGAGGGGCTTTGTAAAGGCCTTGTAGTGCGACCCCGCTATGCACCTTGGCAGTGTTTAGCGTGATGGGGAACGCATGACTCATGGGTAACGATGTGCAACCTCTGCAGAGTGTAAAACTGATATATCAGCCGTGCTCATGGTCACGAGCGGCTTGGACTTCTTCGAGATTAGTTGGTGGGTTGGGTCTGGTTCGTTAGGGAAGCCTTATGTGGTCATTAGTCCCATATGACATGGGTACAAAGGCTTCTTCTACGCGGGTTACTGCTTGGTACGGGAGTGACTCCCAGGCTCGGGTGCAGACCTGGTGTTATTACGGAAGGTAGCTTTCTATGTCGTGACATATGGAACTAATACACATAGGAGGACTCTTCGAGTCGGCCTTGTGGGTGGCCTGATGGACTTCAGGTGTGGTTTGCCTGATGGACTTCAGGTGTGGGTTGTGCTTGGTGGACTCCAAGTCTGGTTGCTTGGTGGATTCCAAGTGTTCCTCCGACACAAAACTCGCTAGGTGACCCTCGCTGTGACATGAATCACACTCGAACCTCACCCACTCTCTTGGGTTGTTGGTTCCTATGGTTGAAAGGGTTTTTCACTCTGGTTGGCTGCTTGCCCTTCGAAAGGGGATCACTAAGAGATGCCGGAAGGGGTGTAAGTGTGTTCCTAAGATGGTTACGTTTGAGAACCCACACTTGCTTGGGAGGTGGAGCCTTGGGAGGTTCAACAGGAGGCCATCCTTGGTGATAGCTTGGGAGGCTCAGGTGGGGTGATCTTGGTAGTTTAGGATAGCGGATGGCTTCTCACTTGGATTTACTCCGCTAAACTCACCGATCTTGCCAAAGATGCTAGCGCCCTTCCCACCTGAAGCAAAGCCTACTCCGAACAGTCAGTCCCCCCTCTTGAACTGACTGATCTCATGCCCAACTACGGCTCACTGCATGACACCCAACTCAGGATGGACCAAAGGTATGTGTTTTCCTCCTCGGTTTGCATCTTGTCATGCCGACAGTTGGCAATCTCAAGCTCCATCGCCGCGCATCGCTCACATGGCGGACAAAGTGCTAACTGAGCTGGCCTTCATGGCATCATCAAGCGTTGGCACTAACTTCTGCCAACTCAGTTCGCAGCTTGGACAGGACCTGCACGCACCCAGCAAAGAAGACCTTGCTTCACTTCCTCTAGCTCCTTCTTCAGGGAGGCACAAACTTTGCACTCACCAACCAAGTCTAGCCTACTCTTCAGCTCATCATACACCTCGATCAAGAGGCATACTTGGTTTGCATGGTGGCAAAGTTAGTCATATGCATCGTGCACTCATCACCACTCCTCCTCGGTTCTCTTCACCTCTTCACCTGGTCCTAGCCACTCTCAAGCTCCTTAAGCGCCTCTACCATCTTAGCCTTGAACTCGTTGCGCTCTCTAATGGCACGCTAAAGTTGCTTATCTTGACCTAGGACTATGTCAGCTAAGGCATCGCGTTCACCAAAAAGAGATCAACAGAAGTAGAGGATGATACCTCGGAAGCGTCGTCGTCGTTGTCGGCGTCCTTGTCCTGACACTTGCGGTCCTCCTCATCCAATGCCATGTGTGTAGAAGCCCCTTGTAGAGTTGCCAAAGAAGCAAGTCCGTTGAAGTGTTCTTCAATCTTGTGCTCGGACCCATCATCATTGAGTCGCCGTCGGAGCTCTTGTCGACGTCGCTGATGGAGGCTATGAAGGCACGCCTGCCGGTGTCGAAAGCCTTCTCCACGTCCTCCCGCAATAGCTGCCCTTCTTCTTCTTCTCGGCCTTTGTTCTTTGGCTTCCCCTTGCGCCGAGTTGCGGTTCTTCCGGGGAAGTTCTTATCGCGCTTGGGGAGAGCTCGCGATGAAGTGCTAGCAAAGCTATGGTCTATGTTGTATCTCAAGACCCCGCGCGTCGACTCGATCGACCACCTAAAACACATTTCTCTAGAGATGTGCCTGAGAACGTGGCATAGATGTGCTCAGCTAACCCCGCTCTTCCAGGTATAAGCAAGTAAACCCGAGACTTGGTTCCTGACGTACTGTGTTGTTTGGATCGAGAGGATTGTAGATCTCCAATCCTGTTGCGCTACCGCTTTTGCCATAGCGGGCAAACCAAGGTACCTTGGAGTCAAGTCACAATGGTGTTAATCGTTCTAATGATCAATTGACCTTTGGGATAAGGCTACAAGAGCCGACCCCGTCATTCTTTTATTCGTTAGGCCCATCCTCTGATTTCCGCCCTTTTTAAATGACGACCAAATCGAAGGATGTGAGTCGTGGTGTTTGCTAACGATAGGCCTTGGTTTGAACCCTTTGTCAGAAAGCCGTAATGGCTTGGCCAAGACTTAGACTTGCAAACCACCACCTTGTTCCTAGCTTGAGGAAATCGGACAACCGCCGAGAGGGCTAAACCTTGTGTATTTTAGCGTCTCGTTGGTGTTAATGGATCTTTCTACGTCTTGTTGTCTTTTCAATTATGGTGTGAGTGTTCTCTTGCCTTGTGTGTCATTTCGTGGAGTAGCATACGATTGGACCGAGAGAACATGGACGACAACAAGGACTGCGAGATGGAGTCAACTCAGGAGGAGACGACCTCGCTAATGGAGCACCAACGAGGAATAATTAACCACGACTACGACTACTTCGCAGGTGTCATGGCAACACCCTCTTTTAGAGAATCCTATTAGACATTGCAAATATGTAGACTTGCTAGTGCTTTATATTTATTCCTTTGCTAGTATATTGATGCATGATACTACCTAAGCCATTATTACCTAATTGCAACGCACTCTACCACAACACCCTGCTTTGAGCATTCGCTCACTTATTCCTGCTTACTCGCCTGCTTGCTTGCATGTTTCACCATTATATTATATAACTCCACTTCGTATTATATCTAAGATGTGATGCAGATAGTGAACCCTTGGGAATGGTTTGGCGAGCTGTAACACCCCGATGTTTAATTAATTAAAATAAAATAGAATTTAATTAGAAAAATGGCCAAAATACTAGATGGAGGAAAATCCTAACCAGATGTTTGTTGCATTCATGCCGTTGCATATTTTTATTGGGTGAAAAAGAATTTATTAAACCCGATTAGGGCGAGTCACGTTTATTCTATTTAAGAAATAAATAAAAGATTTATAAAATTTTTACAAAGTCAAACTCAAGTTTTGTTTTCAAAACCTAGGAAAATATTTTCAAAGTTTACAAACAGATTTTCGTTTTCAAATGGATTTGAAAACTGTTTTTGAAAAGGATTTTGAAAATAATTTGAAAAATCAAAAGGGAAAGGAAAGCAAAAGGCCCTCTCCTCACTCTCCCAGCCCAACCCAAACCGGCCTGCCCTCACTCTCCCCTCGGCTCAGCGCGGCCAAAGCCCACGCCCCCTCCTCCACTCCCCTCCCGCACCGGCCCACTTCCCCCTTCCCCCCTCTCCCATTCCTGGAGCCGGCCCGCACCTCTGGCCCAGCCAGCCCTCCCTCACCCACTTCCCTCCCATGCGCACCGCACACCCCTGGCCCAACGGAACTGGTCCACACACGCCCTCCCCTCCCGGCGGTTCGCTTCCTCTTCCCCACGCGCGGCCCGCGGCAACACTGGTCCCCTCGCTCAGCGCCACTGACAGGCGTCCCATCCCGCCGACAAGCGGGGCCCGCAAGTCAGGCCCCTTCCCCAACCTCTCGCGCGACGCCCCGCTCGAACCCTCCGCACCAGACCGCCCCCACCATCTACGCGTCAACCGAGCCTCCCTCATCCTTTCCGTAGCCTCCGGAGCTCGATCCAAAGTATACGCAGCGCCGCCACCCCCCTCAGCTTACAAAAGCACCCTCTGTGGCGCCGCTCTCTCCTCCCCTCCTTTCAGCCGCCAACACCATCGCCATCGCCGAGCTCGGGCGAGCTCATCTCCATCCCGAACAGGCCACCAACTCCTCGACTCTGCACATTGCCGACTTCGCAAGGCCGCGACGCGTCCAGGGACCCGATCTTGGTGGGACTCGGCAACGGGAGAGATGATCCCTCAACCACGTCGTCGCACCCGATCACCTCCACGACACCCTCTCTGTCGCCGGCATTCCACGAGCCTCAGCAGGCGTCGCCAACCCCTCCATTGAACGTGTGGTGAGCTCCGCTCCCCTCCCCCACCTTTTCCTTGGTCTCTGCTGGCATCTAGGTACTTACCCGTACACACCAGCCATGGCGCCGCCGTAGGCAGTCCGCGCGCGGCCATTCCTCTCCGTCGCCCGCCGCTATAGAGCCAGCTCCGGTTCCAAGGAGGACGCCTACGTGCTCACCTAAAGCTCCCGCGCCTTTTCCCTTTGTTTCTGTGGTCTCTACCGGCCCTAAGCCGACTCCCGAGGCGAGCGTCCATGGCGCCACCGCGGGGAGGCCATGGCACCGCCGCACGCAGACCGCCGGCGACCAGCATCACCCTCCCCATCACTCTGCGCCGTTCGATCTTGCACCAGCGGCCACGATTAGAAGACCCGGCGAACCGGTATGAGCCGGTCCTATAAAGTCGTGGACCCTGTCCACGGCACCCTTGTCTTCCTGTCCACTGCCACGTGGAGCACCGGACCAAAGAGGACGCGCCACCTGGCGCCACGCGGCCACCACGTGGCCGCCACACCAGCACACACCGCGCCCGCGCCACTTTCGCAGAAGAGACCCGGCATTTACTTGAAACAAACCCGCACTCCCCATTCCCTATTCACTGAGTCTTCCGAAACTTGCATCCTAGCCCTTGCAGTTTGGATTAAACGAGGCCCAGTCCAGCCGCCCTTTTTAATTTTGTTTTGATTTATTTAAAATGCAAAATGAGTTCAAACAAATTACAGTTTTGCCACCCAATTTCAAATGCCCATAACTTTTGCGTTTTAACTCCGATTTGACCCGTTCAAGTTGCGTTAGAATCGTCTCGTCGAGCTCTACGCGTTAGATCTATTTACTTACTGTTTTACTACTATTTCTTATTATGTTTGTTTGGGCCATGTGATGATGCTTGATCCAGCGAGTGCGAGCTATGTGGAACCTCCAGATCAAGACCGTGCCCTTGTTGATTCGACCCAGCCCGAAGGCAAGTGTCCTTGCACATATTGCTCCCGTATTTATTTTATTTTGAGTTAGAGTAGTTAGATCTAGTAGATGCATGCAGTCTTAAATTGAATTCCATGATATGGTTTACTAGCACTTGATCATATTTTCCTTGACACCTGGTTTGGGATATCTTGAGTAGAAGTCATGCTTAGTCCTGCTGTCTTGGGATGGGTTGGTGGTTATCTATAAATAATCTTGATTAATGATCTATGGAACATGTGGGTTGGTAATTGTTGTAGTATGGTGAGTAGGTATATCCGGCAGGATGAACCGTGTGGTGGTTTTTGTGCCGTGTGACTCGGCAGCTGGATTTGGTTTTTGGTTCTGGGCTCGTGCTAGATTTATCCTGCCTGGATCCCTAGGACCCGGTTCTCGAAGCTTGTAACCCGGCTTAACAGCGCAACCATGAGGTTTGGAATGGGACGAACCTGGCTAATTAATTAGTTTCCTCCAAGTTATGCTACACGGGGTTTGTTTAGTGGCTCAAGAGGGGGTCCCTGGGGTCGTTGACTTATGTACGGGGATGAAACCTTAGAGTACGTGTAACACATGCTTAGAGGGGCTTTGTAAAGGCCTTGTAGTGCGACCCCGCTATGCACCTTGGCAGTGTTTAGCGTGATGGGGAACGCATGACTCATGGGTAACGATGTGCAACCTCTGCAGAGTGTAAAACTGATATATCAGCCGTGCTCATGGTCACGAGCGGCTTGGACTTCTTCGAGATTAGTTGGTGGGTTGGGTCTGGTTCGTTAGGGAAGCCTTATGTGGTCATTAGTCCCATATGACATGGGTACAAAGGCTTCTTCTACGCGGGTTACTGCTTGGTACGGGAGTGACTCCCAGGCTCGGGTGCAGACCTGGTGTTATTACGGAAGGTAGCTTTCTATGTCGTGACATATGGAACTAATACACATAGGAGGACTCTTCGAGTCGGCCTTGTGGGTGGCCTGATGGACTTCAGGTGTGGTTTGCCTGATGGACTTCAGGTGTGGGTTGTGCTTGGTGGACTCCAAGTCTGGTTGCTTGGTGGATTCCAAGTGCGGTTTGCTCGGTGGACTCCGAGTGTGGTTACTGTTACTGTTGGAGACTATGGTTATAACCTAGTAAATAGGTGCATAGGATTAATAGGATTAATAGGGTTGTGTCGCTTTAGGTGCTTGAGTCAAACAAAGTCAGCCTACCTTTGTTATTAGCCTCATAAGCATATATTTCTAAAACTTGCGGAGTATATTTCGATGTACTCACCCTTCCTCTTTGAACCCCCTGCTACCCCACCCAGACGTTGGAGTCTACGACGCGGAGCAGAAGTACCCAGAAGACGGTGGATACGACCCCGACAACGTGTACCCAGAAGACGGTGGATACGACCCAGACGACTTGTACTAGGATGGCGCAGCCCCCGGTCGACCTTCCTGTGGAGATGGCGTCCAGTTTCTGTGAGTCTACATTAGAGTTAGACTGAGAGTTTGTACTTTTCTTTTGGACCCGAGGGTCATTTTTGTAATAAAGTTTGATATTATTAATAAAGCATTGTTTTGATATTTACTATGATGTCGATATATGTATGAAAATTGATCCTGACATACATATATTGTGCTCCAATTTTGTTCTTAAATTGGGGTGTGACAGATGCTGGACTTGGTGATGGGTGAGCGTGCTGCGTGTGTGACTTGGGTGTGTGGAGAGTGAGGGTTGTGTCGACCGAGCCGAAATATACGACGAGCCTGGTGCGAGTCTTGTTGTGGGGCAGATCTGGATGCCCCTGTGGTTGTGAAACCTGTGGCAGGTTAAGTGGTGACTTGAGGTGGATCCGGGTGTGAGCCGCTGGTGGAGTCCGGGTCAGGAGCGTGCTGTGGTGGCATGGATAACGAAAACCTTTGAGTAGACATTCCGGCTTAGTCACCCTAGGTGGAACGGAAACTCGACCACGGGGAATACCTTTACATGTCACTCGCTCTTTATGGACGGGGACGGTTGGACTACCTGGTAGGGTAATGCCACTACTGCTAGGCGAGAGAGTGCGAGGAAGGTACGGGCATGGAGACCCACACCCTTCCGAGATGATCACGGCTCCCACTTCGGGAGAGGGAACGTGACTTCACAGACTTAGCCATCCCAGACGGACTTGGGATGATTCCAAGGCTGAGTGGTAGGGTGACATTACTCTAGGCTGGCAAGTGACCGGTATCCGCCTAGGCACACCTAGGGTGCCGATGATGGCAATCTTGTGGTTATTATAGAACCTCTGCAGAGTGTATGGTTGATCGATCGATACGTTGGCCAATTCGTTGGCTGCAGACCTTTTCCCTGACTTGTTTCCGACTAGTGAGAGTTCTCTTTCTCCCTCTGGTATGTGAGTGCCGGCTGTGAGCCTGGTGTGAGGCCGCGAGCCGTTGAGACAAGGCTGGGAGGGAGCTCGCCTTTATCAACTTGAGTGTGTGAGATGAGGTGAGGTGATGGTGTGGAGATGGTTGGGATGTATATGGATATGGTGGATGGATGTGGATATGTGTGGTTGGGAATGTGTTAAAACTTGATAACAATATTACATTGATTATTACTTACTGCTCATGCGCTAGGATGCAGACCACAACCAAATCTTAGGATCGCCAGATCCCTTGTTTTATCTTTTCCACTAAAGCTCATCGGTGCTGACCATGGCCTACATACATCTGGTGGTGTGCAGATTTCCTGCTTCAGAAGTACTGACTCTAGGAGGATTAGAAGGTTTCGTGCCTACGCTCAAGTTTGGTTCGGATGATCCGGTCGATGCTGCGCTACGACAACTCTGATGATGCCCATGAAGGAGGAGCCTTCACTCGATAGACTTCCGCTAGAATAAACTCTGTAATAGGTGATACCTCAATGATGTAATGCTTATAACCATGTAATATTATGATGTATGACTGTACTATCGACTGATATATGATAATATAATAATATCAGTTCCTGGTTTTGTCATATTATAACTCATTATGTGGATTTTCCCTACTTCGAAAATTGAGGATGTTTCACTTGGTATCGGAGCCATACTTGACCTTAGGACGAAACCTTAGGACCCAAACACTAGTTTAAGAAGCCAAACATCTCATCTAATAGTTGTTGACACTTGTTTCTTTTCCCCGCCTTGGCTTCTGCTAATTACTAACACTCTTACCCTAGAAAAGCTGTCTAGAAAAGAACATACCTCATGACTACCCACGCTAGACGGTAGATGTGTGAGACTTGAAGGTTTAAAGAGTCACCTTAAGTCAACACTATGCATATAGGAGTTGTAATGCTGGCTGATTGCCTGGATCTTGTGTTTATGTGCTTTCATTCATTTTTACTACTTCAGTGTAATTCGTAGAGCTATTTTTTATGTAATGACTTTGGACCCTGGTTATCTCTGGATAGGTCCAACCCAAGACCCTCCATGTAGTACCTAAGTGACCCAACTACCCAAAGTTACGAAACGATGCACCATGTCTTTCTAGACTATTTACAAAAAAAAGAAGATTTGATTTCTAAATTTCAACTTTAAAATTTCGCCCTATTTGGTTGAGAAATATCCTTTCAAAAGCCTAAACCAACATTGTCTTCAAATAGAGAAAATGGTTTCAAAACTCTTTAAAAAGAGAAGAGTCTTCCAAGAATTTTACAAAGAAAATGGTTTATATTTTCAACCTTGAACTTATCTTGGATTTCAAAAGCAGCTATTCTTATAAGTTTTTCAAATTCTATTTCAAAAGTTGATTCGAAAAATGATTTCTCTTTAAAACTGCGTTATTTACAAAAGATTTCTCTTGAAAACCGCGTTGTTTACAAAATCGCTACTTTCTAAAAACTGTCGTATTGTTTTCCAAAAACCTTTTAAAACAAAAGTGTGTGTTTTGTTTTCAAAATCAAAAGGATTTCAAAAGTTTGATTGCAAAACTTACGTTGATCTCGACCATTTCAAAAAAACCTGCACTAGATTTAAAAAGCGTTGCAAAACGTCTCTTTCAAAAGGATTTTTCAAACCATGCATCCTTTCTATTTCGAAACACCGTTTTACCTAAAGCCTTATAAAATGTTTTGATTTTGAAATACTTCCCTTTCAAAATGGCTTTCCCTTTTCGAAAGAAAACAGATTTAGTCTCTTCTCAAACTGATTCCTCCAAAAGCTATTTTGAAAACCATTTTCTTTTCGGAAAAGTGTTTCAAAACTCGATGTCAGGAAACCAAGTTTTGCTTTCGCTGGGTAAAATGTTTTTGAACCCAAGATCCTCGGCTCGATTTTGTTTTAAAATGATTTTGATTTCAAAACTATGAGCCAAGTCCCTTTTTGAAAAAATCAATCCTACTTTCAAGGAATGCTTTGCAACTGTTTTATCAAGCAAAATCTTTGTCTTTCAAAAAGACACGATTTAAAACCCGTTTTAAAACTAGTTTTGAATGTTTCAAAATCAGTTTCAAAACAAAAGGGAGCAACGCCCCGTTTCAAAAACTTTTGTGTCTTCAAAATCGTTTGTTTCTAAGCCCTTAAAAATAAACGAGTGTGTTTTGTTTCAAAAAAAACAAAAGGATTTCAAAATACTTTTATTTGCAAAATCTATGTCGATTTCAAACATTGGATTTAAAAAGTTTTGCGAAAACGTTTCTCTGAAAGGATTTCAAAACTGCATGTTCTCGCTATTTCAAAACATCTCTTAACCAAAAGCTTGTTTGGAAAAGTTTTGGAAAATAGTTTGATTTTCAAATGCTCTCTTTCCAAAAGGCTCAACCGCTCTTGAAAATCTTTTAAAAAAGAGTTAAAAAAACTCTCTTTTATAAAAGCTTTGATTTTAAAATATCAAAAGCCTATTTTGAATCCTTTTCAAAACCTCTTGTGAAAAGAACACAAAAGATTTGAATGACAAACCCTTTTCAAAAATAAAAGTCCGTACTTTTTATCTTAAACAAAACACTTTCAAAACCCCTGGCTCAGCTTTATTTTAAAACCTTTTGATTTTGACCAAAGAGCCATGACCCTCTTCAAAATCTCTCAATTTCAAATGGATTTATAAAACCAAAAGCTATTGCAAAAATATATATATATATTGTCTTTCAACATTATTTTCAAAATAAATCCCATTATAGGAGCCTTTTGCAATCAATTTCTAATTTCAAAATAAATAATTATTTCTATTTTCAAAAGCTATTGATTTATTTTGAATCGTCCTTGAAAACTGGCTTGCTTTTATTTTCAAAAGCGCGTGGAGTAATGCCTCTTTTAAAAGTATCTTTCGAAATAATTTGATTTCAAAACATATTGAAAAGCAAAAATGTGCATCTTCATTTCAAAAACCGTTCAATATATTTATTTCAAATACCACCTCTGGATTTTGAAAAGTTTTGCAAAAAAAAACTTGTTTTAAAAAGAATTCGAATTCTATCCCAAAAAGCCTTTCTCCTCTTTCGTTTTAAAACAAGGATTTAAAAAGTTTGTGAAAATCCTTTTCTATTGTAAAAGTCCTACCCTATAATGTTGTCCCTATGTAAAAAGGTCTCTAAAAATATGTTTTCCAAAACCCCATTTTGTACCTACATCGAGATTTCCAAAACCTATGTTTATCAAAACCACGGCTTTTCCTTTTCAAACTGCTCCGGATCTCCACATCTGTAGCAGCCCTCACGTGCGCCACCACACCGGTGATTCAGACGGTTGTTTTGGAACCGCGAGAACCGGTTGATGATGAGGGCGAGCTCGTCATCGCCCAACGCCTCCACCTACTTCTCTGTCACTGAAAGCAAAGAAGACAAAGCAAAGAGAGGTGGTGAAGCGTTAGCGGAAAGTGTCGATCCACCCTTGCCTGAGACCAAAGCCATGGAATGTGAATATGGGTTATTTAGCTTGGCCTGAGTCAAGTGATCGATCTCGGTGGACTTGAGCTTGCTGAATAGCTCGTCCACGGTGAGGGTGTCGTAAGAAGGAGACTCAATGATGGTCGACACCTTCACCTCACATACCTTCCGATCCAGGGCATATAGAAGCTTGAGTGCCCTGTCATGATCATCATAAGGTAGATTAGCCCGATTGGCAGGCATCTTGTTCATAATCGTTTGGAAACGAGCGAACATGGCGTCAATCGTCTCTCCCTCCAACTGAACAAAGTTCTCGTACTCTCGCTTGTAGGTCTCGAAGAGTCTGGTCTTGACCTGAACGGTCCCATCGTGATAGCTTTGAAGATTCAACCAGATCTCTCGTGCCGTCTCAAGCTCAGAGACACGCTCAAACTCAGGAAGGGAGATGCTTGCCAAAAGCGCATTACGGGCTTGGAGTTGGCCTCGTGTTGGTCAATCTAGACCTGACCCACATGAGCCGCAAGGACCTCGTACTCAGCATTCTCACATATCTCCCACACAGAAGATCCGATGTTGTTGAGATAAGCACGCATCCGAATCTTCCAATAGGGATAGTTCGTCCCATCGAAGTAGGGAGCCTTGCCATTCCCTCGATCCATGTCGCCCTTAGGATCCGAAACCGATTAAGGTAGAGAAGATCCCTTAACCGTCTCTGATACCAATTGAAGGACCGAATTGACGACCAGAGGGGGGGTGAATGGGAGCCTCAAATTTCAACTTGTGAAATTGTCGGTGTTTCGAAACCGGGGGTACGACACCAACGAGTAATATAATCGCGTGCTTCTCTTCCTGGATGGTGATGCAAGAGGACATAAGGATTTATCCTGGTTCGGGCAAAGAAGGCCCTACGTCCAGCGGGGGGAGGGTGTTCTTGTATTACTTGCACCTAAGTGCTTGTACAGGGGCGAATACAAGCTCAGTGAGCGTGGACCAGAGTCTGGACTCGTGTGTGTGTGGACTTGTGTCTTAACGTGTCTGTCCCCGTGCCCCCAGAATGAGGGCCCTGGTGTCCCCTTTTATAGAGCAAAGGGAGGCCAGGGTTACACAAGGGTATTACAGGTATCGGGGTGTATTGTGTCCCTTACGAAGAAGGGTAGGAACCCTGACTTGTCGAAGACATTGTAGCCGACGTGGGCGTTGCTGTAGAAGCGTCCTTGAAGCGTGGCCTCCATCCTGGGCGCGGATGTGGTGGCGCGGCGAGGTGGAAGCCGTACAGCACCCATCCCGGAACGTACAGGACGCGTCGGGGTCCCTCCGGGTCTTGGGGTACCTGTCCTCCAATAGCATGAAAGTAGTTAGGGCTCGAGGGGCGTGGAGCCGGCCTCGAGGCGGCGCCTACGGGGGGCTCGAGTCCCCGCAGGTATGGGCAAGTCCCGTGAAAATCGATTGAGCGGCAGGCATCTGGGCCTCGAGGCGTGTCTTGGACGTGCCACAGTGTAGGGCGTGGGTTAACAGTGCTTCACTGGTGCCTTTTCGCCCATACTTGCGGTGAAAACGAGGCTTGACTCTGCCCCAGACCACTGTGGCACACGTTGTGTTACAGAGGACGTGACTGGAGTAGGTGGATGAATTAAGTGCGCGGCATGGGCTGGCATCCGATGTCTGCACCGCTCGAGGGAGGCAAAACGCGTCTCGAGGGATAGGCCGCTGTGCCAGAGAGGCTCGAGGTTCCCGCGTGGGGTCTCGAGGTGTGGTGTTCGGCTGTGGGGGGCTCGAAGGGTAGTGGAGCGCTTGCCCGAGGCCTGGGGGCTCGGGCGAGACGGAAAGCGAGCGTGCGCCCGAGGCCTGGCATGGAGGGCTCGGGCAAGACAGAAAACGAACGTGCGCCCGAGGCCTGGCTTGGAGGGCTCGGGCGAGACGGAAAACGAGCGTGCGCCCGAGGCCTGGCTTGGAGGGCTCGGGCGAGACGGAAAACGATCGTGCGCCCGAGGCCTGGCTTGGAGGGCTCGGGCGAGACGGAAAACGATCGCGCGCCCGAGGCCTGGCTTGGAGGGCTCGGCTCGGTGGGCCAGCGTCGTAGGCCTCGGGGGGTCGGCTTTTTAGGGGGTTAGACTAGTTAGGTCTGTTATTAACCGGTGTTCTAGGTTTACCCTATTTGTTTGCGTTGATTGGGGGTACCCCTTTTGCGGACCCCCGACAGTAGCCCCCGAGCCCTTGCTCGAGTGCTTGCACTCGAGCAGGGGCTCCCGACTGGGATCTCGTGGGTTAGCTAACTGGCCTCGACGGTTTCGTCGATTTGATTCCGTGGGTGTCGTGCGAGCGACACCCGCGGGTGTAGCCCCCGAGGCCACGAGGGAGTGGTTAGAACTTCCTCGTGGGCTTTTTGCGAGTTTTAGTTGCGATTTTTAGGTTTGGGGGTGTCAGGCCCCCGAGTTTTTAGACCCTCTTTCGTCGAGG
>CM019829.1:33047066-33078410 GCA_009763385.1 Coix lacryma-jobi var. lacryma-jobi
CGAAACTCATGTTGGTGGGTTTTTGGTACTTTCATTTCCGACGGAACAGTGCCACAAAACTCATGCTGCAGGGCCGTTTTCAACAATGCACCGAAAAACTCGCAGTTGAATTTTTGCAAAGGACGCACCCAATCATCTCCGTTTGACCCAAATCATGTTGGGTGGGTTTTTGGCACTTTCATTCCGCGGAACGGTGCCGCAAAACTCGGCGGTAGGGCCGTTTTCAGCAATGCACCGAAAAAACACGCAGTTGAATTTTTTGCAACGGACGCACCCAATCATCTCCATTTGACTCAAAACTCATGTTTGGTGGGTTTTTGGCATTCATTTCCGACGGTCGTGCCGCAAAACTCGCGTGGATGACCGTTTTTCCCACGGATTCACGAAAAAAAAACTCGCAGTTGATTTTTCGCAACGGACACCCATCATTCGGTTGGACCCGAAACTCATGTTTGGTGGGTTTTGGCATTTTCATTTCCGACGAACTGTGCCGCGAAACTCGTCGGTCGGGCCGTTTTTCTCCAATGCACCGAAAAACACGCAGTTGAATTTTTTGCAACGGACGCACCCAATCATCTCTTGTTTGACCCAAAACTCATGTTTGGTGGGTTTTGGCACTTCATTTCCGACGGAACGGTGCCGCAAAACTCGGCGGTAGGGCCTTTTTTCACCAATGCACCGAAAAACACGCAATGAATTTTTTGCAACGGAGCACCCAATCTCTTGTTTGACCCAAAACTCATGTTTGGTGGGTTTTTGGCACTTTCATTTTCGACGGAACGGTGCCAAAAAACTCGCACGTGATGGCCGTTTTTCCCACGGATTCACCAAAAAACCTCCAGTTGATTTTTCACAACGGACACACCCAATCATCTCCGTTGACCCAAAACACATGTTGTGGGTTTTGGCACTTTCATTCTGACGGAACGGTGCCACAAAACTCGCGGGGAGGGCCCTTTTTGCACCAATGCAACGAAAAAACTCGGAGTTAAATTTTCACAAGGAGCAACCAATCATCTCCGTTTGACTCAAAACTCATGTTGGGTGAGTTTTTGGCACTTTCATTTCTGACGATACGGTGCCGCAAAACTCGCGCGGTATGACCGTTTTTCCCACGGATTCACGAAAAAACTCGCAGTTGAATTTTCCGCAACGGACACACCCAATCATCTCCATTGGACCCGAAACTCATGTTTGGTGGGTTTTTGGTACTTTCATTTCCGATGGAACAGTGCCACAAAACTCATGCTGCAGGGCCGTTTTTCAACAATGCACCGAAAAACTCGCAGTTGAATTTTTGCAAAGGACGCACCCAATCATCTCCGTTTGACCCAAAACTCTTGTGGGTGGGTTTTGGCACTTCATTTCCGACGGAACGGTGCCGCAAAACTCGTGCGGTAGGGCCGTTTTTCACCAATGCACCGAAAAACACGCAGTGAATTTTTTGCAACGGACGCACCCAATCATCTCCATTTGACTCAAAACTCATGTTTGGTGGGTTTTTGGCACTTTCATTTCCGACGGTACGGTGCCGCAAAACTCGCGTGGGATGACCGTTTTTCCCACGGATTCACGAAAAAAAACTCGCAGTTGAATTTTTCGCAACGGACACACCATCATCTCTGTTGGACACGAAACTCATGTTGGTGGGTTTTGACATTTTCATTTCCGACGGAACGGTGCCGCAAAACTAGTGCGGTAGGGCCGTTTTTTCACCAATGCACCGAAAAACACGCAGTTGAATTTTTTGCAACGGACGCACCCAATCATCTCTTGTTTGACCCAAACTCATGTTTGGTGGGTTTTTGGCACTTTCATTTCCGACGGAACGGTGCCGCAAAACTCGTGCGGTAGCGCCGTTTTTTCACCAATGCACCGAAAAACACGCTTTGAATTTTTTGCAACGGAGCGCACCCAATCATCTCTTGTTTGACCCAAAACTCATGTTTGGTGGGTTTTGGCACTTTCATTTTCGACGGAACGGTGCCAAAAAACTCGCACGGGATGGCCGATTTTCCCACGGATTCACCAAAAACCTCCATTGATTTTTTCACAACGGACAGACCCAATCATCTCCGTTTGACCCAAAACACATGTTTGGGTGGGTTTTTGGCACTTTCATTTCTGACGGAACGGTGCCACAAAACTCGCGCGGGAGGGCCCTTTTTTGCACCAATGCAACGAAAAACTCGGAGTTAAATTTTTCACAACGGACGCAAAACCAATCATCTCCGTTTGACTCAAAACTCATGTTGGGTGAGTTTTTTGGCACTTTCATTTCTGACGATACGGTGCCGCAAAACTCGCGCGGTATGACCGTTTTTCCCACGGATTCACGAAAAAAACTCGCAGTTGAATTTTCCGCAACGGACACACCCAATCATCTCCGTTGGACCCGAAACTCATGTTTGTGGGTTTTTTGGTACTTTCATTTCCGATTGGAACAGTGCCACAAAACTCATGCCTGCCAGGGCCGTTTTTTCAACAATGCACCGAAAAACTCGCAGTTGAATTTTTTGCAAAGGACGCACCCAATCATCTCCATTTGACCCAAAACTCTTGTTGGGTGGGTTTTTGGCACTTTCATTTCCGACGGAACGGTGCCGCAAAAACTCGTGCGGTAGGGCCGTTTTTTCACCAATGCACCGAAAAACACGGAGTTGAATTTTTTGCAACGGACGCACCCCAATCATCTCCATTTGACTCAAAAACTCATGTTTGGTGGGTTTTTGGCACTTTCATTTCCGACGGTACGGTGCCGCAAAACTCGCGTGGGATGACCGTTTTTCCCACGGATTCACGAAAAAAAACTCGCAGTTGAATTTTTCGCAACGGACACACCCATCATCTCTGTTTGGACCCGAAACTCATGTTTGGTGGGTCTTTGGCATTTTCATTTCCGACGGAACGGTGCCGCAAAACTCGTGCGGTAGGGCCGTTTTTTCACCAATGCACCGAAAAACACGCAGTTGAATTTTTTGCAATGGACGCACCCAATCATCTCTTGTTTGACCCAAAACTCATGTTTGGTGGGTTTTTGGCACTTTCATTTTCGACGGAACCGTGCCGAAAAACTCGCACGGGATGGCCGTTTTTGCCACGGATTCACCAAAAAAACCGCAGTTGAATTTTTCACAACGGACGCACCCAATCATCTCCGTTTGACCCAAAACACATGTTTGGTGGGTTTTTGGCACTTTCATTTCGACGGACGGTGCACACAAACTCCGCGCGGGAGGGCCATTTTTTGCACCAATGCACCGAAAACACTCGGAGTTAAATTTTTCACAACGGACGCACCCAATCATCTCCGTTTGACTCAAAACTCATGTTGGTGGGTTTTTGGGGCTTTCATTTCCGACGGTACGGTGGCGAAAACTCACGCGGGATGACCGTTTTTCCCACGGATTCACAAAAAAAAACTCGCAGTTGAATTTTTCGCAACGGACACACCCAATCATCTCCGTTGGACCCGAAACTCATGTTTGGTGGTTTTTGGTACTTTCATTTTCCGACGGAACAGTGCCACAAACCTCATGCTGCAGGGCCGTTTTTCAACAATGCACCGAAAAACTCGCAGTTGAATTTTTTGCAAAGGACGCACCCAATCATCTCCGTTTGACCCAAAACTCATGTTGGGTGGGTTTTTGGCACTTTCATTTCTGACGGAACGGTGCCGCAAAACTCGTGCGGTAGGGCCGTTTTTTCACCAATGCACCGAAAAACACGCAGTTGAATTTTTTGCAACGGACGCACCCAATCATCTCCATTTGACTCAAAACTCATGTTTGGTGGGTTTTGGCACTTTCATTTCCGACGGTACGGTGCCGCAAAACTCGCGTGGGATGACCGTTTTTCCCACGGATTCACGAAAAAAAACTCGCAGTTGAATTTTTCGCAACGGACACACCCATCATCTCTGTTGGACCCGAAACTCATGTTTGGTGGGTTTTTGGCATTTTCATTTCCGACGGAACGGTGCCGCAAAACTCGTGCGGTAGGGCCGTTTTTTCACCAATGCACCGAAAAACACGCAGTTGAATTTTTTGCAACGGACGCACCCAATCATCTCTTGTTTGACCCAAAACTCATGTTTGGTGGGTTTTTGGCACTTTCATTTTCGACGGAACGGTGCCGAAAAACTCGCACGGGATGGCCGTTTTTCCCACGGATTCACCAAAAAAACCCGCAGTTGAATTTTCTCAACGGACGAACCCAATCATCTCCGTTTGACCCAAAACACATGTTTGGTGGGTTTTTGGCACTTCATTTCTGACGGAACGGTGCCCACAAAACTTGCGCGGGAGGGCCATTTTTCGCACCAATGCACCGAAAAACTCGGAGTTAAATTTTTCACAACGGACGCACCCAATCATCTCCGTTGGACCCGAAACTCATGTTTGGTGCGTTTTTGGTACTTTCAATTCCGACGGAACAGTGCCACAAAACTCATGCCGCAGGGCCGTTTTTCAACAATGCACCGAAAAACTCACAGTTGAAATTTTTGCAAAGGACGCACCCAATCATCTCCGTTTGACCCAAAACTCATGTTTGCTGGGTTTTTGACACTTTCATTTCCGACGGAACGGTGCCGCAAAACTCGTGCGGTGGGGCCGTTTTTTCACCAATGCACCGAAAAACACGCAGTTGAATTTTTTGCAACGGACGCACCCAATCATCTCTTGTTTGACCCAAAACTCATGTTTGGTGGGTTTTTCGCACTTTCATTTTCGACGGAACCGTGCCAAAAAACTCGCACGGGATGGCTGTTTTTCCCACGGATTCACCAAAAAAACCCGCAGTTGAATTTTTCACAACGGACGCACCCCATCATCTCCGTTTGACCCTAAACACATGTTTGGTGGGTTTTTGGCACTTTCATTTCTGACGGAACGGTGCCACAAAACTCGCGCGGGAGGGCCATTTTTTGCACCAATGCACCGAAAAACTCGGAGTTAAATTTTTCACAACGGACGCACACAATCATCTCCGTTGGACCCGAAACTCATGTTTGGTGGGTTTTTGGTACTTTCATTTATGACGGAACAGTGCCACAAAACTCATGCTGCAGGGACGCTTTTCAATAATGCACCGAAAAACTCGCAGTTGAATTTTTTGCAAAGGACGCACCCAATCATCTCCGTTTGACCCAAAACTCATGTTGGGTGGGTTTTTGGCACTTTCATTTCCGACCGAACGGTGCCCGCAAAACTCGTGCGGTAGGGCCGTTTTTTCAGCAATGCAACCGAAAAACACGCAGTTGAATTTTTTGCAACGGACGCACCCAATCATCTCCATTTGACTCAAAACTCATGTTTGGTGGGTTTTTGGCACTTTCATTTCCGACGGTACGGTGCCGCAAAACTCGCGTGGGATGACCGTTTTTCCCACGGATTCACGAAAAAAAAACTCGCAGTTGAATTTTTCGCAACGGACACACCCATCATCTCTGTTGGACCCGAAACTCATGTTTGGTGGGTTTTTGGCATTTTCATTTCCGACGGAACTGTGCCGCGAAACTCGTGCGGTCGGGCCATTTTTTCTCCAATGCACCGAAAAACACGCAGTTGAATTTTTGCAACGGACGCACCCAATCATCTCTTGTTTGACCCAAAACTCATGTTTGGTGGGTTTTTGGCACTTTCATTTCCGACGGAACGGTGCCGCAAAACTCGTGCGGTAGGGCCGTTTTTTCACCAATGCACCGAAAACACGCAGTTGAATTTTTTGCAACGGACGCACCCAATCATCTCTTGTTTGACCCAAAACTCATGTTTGGTGGGTTTTTGGCACTTTCATTTTCGACGGAACGGTGCCAAAAAACTCGCACGGGATGGCCGTTTTTCCCACGGATTCACCAAAAAACCTCCAGTTGATTTTTTCACAACGGACACACCCAATCATCTCCGTTGACCCAAACACATGTTTGGTGGGTTTTTGGCACTTTCATTTCTGACGGAACGGTGCCACAAAACTCGCGCGGGAGGGCCCTTTTTTGCACCAATGCAACGAAAAACTCGGAGTTAAATTTTTCACAACGGACGCAACCAATCATCTCCGTTTGACTCAAAACTCATGTTGGGTGAGTTTTTTGGCACTTTCATTTCTGACGATACGGTGCCGCAAAACTCGCGCGGTATGACTGTTTTTTCCCACGGATTCACGAAAAAAACTCGCAGTTGAATTTTCCGCAACGGACACACCCAATCATCTCCATTGGACCCGAAACTCATGTTTGGTGGGTTTTTGGTACTTTCATTTCCGATGGAACAGTGCCACAAAACTCATGCTGCAGGGCCGTTTTTCAACAATGCACCGAAAAACTCGCAGTTGAATTTTTTGCAAAGGACGCACCCAATCATCTCCGTTTGACCCAAAACTCTTGTTGGGTGGGTTTTTGGCACTTTCATTTCCGACGGAACGGTGCCGCAAAACTCGTGCGGTAGGGCCGTTTTTTCACCAATGCACCGAAAAACACGCAGTTGAATTTTTTGCAACGGACGCACCCAATCATCTCCATTTGACTCAAAACTCATGTTTGGTGGGTTTTTGGCACTTTCATTTCCGACGGTACGGTGCCGCAAAACTCGCGTGGGATGACCGTTTTTCCCACGGATTCACGAAAAAAAACTCGCAGTTGAATTTTTCGCAACGGACACACCCATCATCTCTGTTGGACACGAAACTCATGTTTGGTGGGTTTTTGGCATTTTCATTTCCGACGGAACGGTGCCGCAAAACTAGTGCGGTAGGGCCGTTTTTCACCAATGCACCGAAAAACACGCAGTTGAATTTTTTGCAACGGACGCACCCAATCATCTCTTGTTTGACCCAAAACTCATGTTTGGTGGGTTTTTGGCACTTTCATTTCCGACGGAACGGTGCCGCAAAACTCGTGCGGTAGGGCCGTTTTTTCACCAATGCACCGAAAAACACGCATTTGAATTTTTTGCAACGGACGCACCCAATCATCTCTTGTTTGACCCAAAACTCATGTTTGGTGGGTTTTTGGCACTTTCATTTTCGACGGAACGGTGCCAAAAAACTCGCACGGGATGGCCGTTTTTCCCACGGATTCACCAAAAAACCTCCAGTTGATTTTTTCACAACGGACAGACCCAATCATCTCCGTTTGACCCAAAACACATGTTTGGTGGGTTTTTGGCACTTTCATTTCTGACGGAACGGTGCCACAAAACTCGCGCGGGAGGGCCCTTTTTTGCACCAATGCAACGAAAAACTCGGAGTTAAATTTTTCACAACGGACGCAACCAATCATCTCCGTTTGACTCAAAACTCATGTTGGGTGAGTTTTTGGCACTTTCATTTCTGACGATACGGTGCCGCAAAACTCGCGCGGTATGACCGTTTTTCCCACGGATTCACGAAAAAAAACTCGCAGTTGAATTTTCCGCAACGGACACACCCAATCATCTCCGTTGGACCCGAAACTCATGTTTGGTGGGTTTTTGGTACTTTCATTTCCGATGGAACAGTGCCAAAAACTCATGCTGCAGGGCCGTTTTTCAACAATGCACCGAAAAACTCGCAGTTGAATTTTTTGCAAAGGACGCACCCAATCATCTCCATTTGACCCAAAACTCTTGTTCGGTGGGTTTTTGGCACTTTCATTTCCGACGGAACGGTGCCGCAAAACTCGTGCGGTAGGGCCGTTTTTTCACCAATGCACCGAAAAACACGCAGTTGAATTTTTTGCAACGGACGCACCCAATCATCTCCATTTGACTCAAAACTCATGTTTGGTGGGTTTTTGGCACTTTCATTTCCGACGGTACGGTGCCGCAAAACTCGCGTGGGATGACCGTTTTTCCCGCGGATTCACGAAAAAAAACTCGCAGTTGAATTTTTCGCAACGGACACACCCATCATCTCTGTTGGACCCGAAACTCATGTTTGGTGGGTTTTTGGCATTTTCATTTCCGACGGAACGGTGCCGCAAAACTCGTGCGGTAGGGCCGTTTTTTCACCAATGCACCGAAAAACACGCAGTTGAATTTTTTGCAACGGACGCACCCAATCATCTCTTGTTTGACCCAAAACTCATGTTTGGTGGGTTTTTGGCACTTTCATTTTCGACGGAACGGTGCCGAAAAACTCGCACGGGATGGCCGTTTTTGCCACGGATTCACCAAAAAAACCCGCAGTTGAATTTTTCTCAACGGACGAACCCAATCATCTCCGTTTGACCCAAAACACATGTTTGGTGGGTTTTTGCCACTTCATTTCTGACGGAACGGTGCCACAAAACTCGCGCGGGAGGGCCATTTTTTGCACCAATGCACCGAAAAACTCGGAGTTAAATTTTTCACAACGGACGCACCCAATCATCTCCGTTGGACCCGAAACTCATGTTTGGTGCGTTTTTGGTACTTTCATTTCCGACGGAACAGTGCCACAAAACTCATGCTGCAGGGCCGTTTTTCAACAATGCACCGAAAAACTCACAGTTGAATTTTTTGCAAAGGACGCACCCAATCATCTCCGTTTGACCCAAAACTCATGTTTGGTAGGTTCTTGACACTTTCATTTCCGACGGAACGGTGCCGCAAAACTCGTGCGGTGGGGCCGTTTTTTCACCAATGCACCGAAAAACACGCAGTTGAATTTTTTACAATGGACGCACCCAATCATCTCTTGTTTGACCCAAAACTCATGTTTGGTGGGTTTTTGGCACTTTCATTTTCGACGGAACCGTGCCGAAAAACTCGCACGGGATGGCCGTTTTTGCCACGGATTCACCAAAAAACCCGCAGTTGAATTTTTCACAACGGACGCACCCAATCATCTCCGTTTGACCCAAAACACATGTTTGGTGGGTTTTTGGCACTTTCATTTCTGACGGAACGGTGCCACAAAACTCGCGCGGGAGGGCCATTTTTTGCACCAATGCACCGAAAAACTCGGAGTTAAATTTTTCACAACGGACGCACCCAATCATCTCCGTTTGACTCAAAACTCATGTTGGGTGGGTTTTTGGGGCTTTCATTTCCGACGGTACGGTGGCGAAAACTCACGCGGGATGACCGTTTTTCCCACGGATTCACAAAAAAAACTCGCAGTTGAATTTTTCGCAACGGACACACCCAATCATCTCCGTTGGACCCGAAACTCATGTTTGGTGGGTTTTTGGTACTTTCATTTCCGACGGAACAGTGCCACAAAACTCATGCTGCAGGGCCGTTTTTCAACAATGCACCGAAAAACTCGCAGTTGAATTTTTTGCAAAGGACGCACCCAATCATCTCCGTTTGACCCAAAACTCATGTTGGGTGGGTTTTTGGCACTTTCATTTCCGACGGAACGGTGCCGCAAAACTCGTGCGGTAGGGCCGTTTTTTCACCAATGCACCGAAAAACACGCAGTTGAATTTTTTGCAACGGACGCACCCAATCATCTCCATTTGACTCAAAACTCATGTTTGGTGGGTTTTTGGCACTTTCATTTCCGACGGTACGGTGCCGCAAAACTCGCGTGGGATGACCGTTTTTCCCACGGATTCACGAAAAAACTCGCAGTTGAATTTTTCGCAACGGACACACCCATCATCTCTGTTGGACCCGAAACTCATGTTTGGTGGGTTTTTGGCATTTTCATTTCCGACGGAACGGTGCCGCAAAACTCGTGCGGTTGGGCCGTTTTTTCACCAATGCACCGAAAAACACGCAGTTGAATTTTTTGCAACGGACGCACCCAATCATCTCTTGTTTGACCCAAAACTCATGTTTGTTGGGTTTTTGGCACTTTCATTTTCGACGGAACGGTGCCGAAAAACTCGCACGGGATGGCCGTTTTTCCCACGGATTCACCAAAAAAACCCGCAGTTGAATTTTTCTCAACGGACGAACCCAATCATCTCCGTTTGACCCAAAACACATGTTTGGTGGGTTTTTGGCACTTCATTTCTGACGGAACGGTGCCACAAAACTTGCGCGGGAGGGCCATTTTTCGCACCAATGCACCGAAAAACTCGGAGTTAAATTTTTCACAACGGACGCACCCAATCATCTCCGTTGGACCCGAAACTCATGTTTGGTGCGTTTTTGGTACTTTCAATTCCGACGGAACAGTGCCACAAAACTCATGCCGCAGGGCCGTTTTTCAACAATGCACCGAAAAACTCACAGTTGAAATTTTTGCAAAGGACGCACCCAATCATCTCCGTTTGACCCAAAACTCATGTTTGCTGGGTTTTTGACACTTTCATTTCCGACGGAACGGTGCCGCAAAACTCGTGCGGTGGGGCCGTTTTTTCACCAATGCACCGAAAAACACGCAGTTGAATTTTTTGCAACGGACGCACCCAATCATCTCTTGTTTGACCCAAAACTCATGTTTGGTGGGTTTTTCGCACTTTCATTTTCGACGGAACCGTGCCGAAAAACTCGCACGGGATGGCTGTTTTTCCCACGGATTCACCAAAAAAACCCGCAGTTGAATTTTTCACAACGGACGCACCCAATCATCTCCGTTTGACCCTAAACACATGTTTGGTGGGTTTTTGGCACTTTCATTTCTGACGGAACGGTGCCACAAAACTCGCGCGGGAGGGCCATTTTTTGCACCAATGCACCGAAAAACTCGGAGTTAAATTTTTCACAACGGACGCACACAATCATCTCCGTTGGACCCGAAACTCATGTTTGGTGGGTTTTTGGTACTTTCATTTATGACGGAACAGTGCCACAAAACTCATGCTGCAGGGACGCTTTTCAATAATGCACCGAAAAACTCGCAGTTGAATTTTTTGCAAAGGACGCACCCAATCATCTCCGTTTGACCCAAAACTCATGTTGGGTGGGTTTTTGGCACTTTCATTTCCGACCGAACGGTGCCGCAAAACTCGTGCGGTAGGGCCGTTTTTTCAGCAATGCACCGAAAAACACGCAGTTGAATTTTTTGCAACGGACGCACCCAATCATCTCCATTTGACTCAAAACTCATGTTTGGTGGGTTTTTGGCACTTTCATTTCCGACGGTACGGTGCCGCAAAACTCGCGTGGGATGACCGTTTTTCCCACGGATTCACGAAAAAAAACTCGCAGTTGAATTTTTCGCAACGGACACACCCATCATCTCTGTTGGACCCGAAACTCATGTTTGGTGGGTTTTTGGCATTTTCATTTCCGACGGAACTGTGCCGCGAAACTCGTGCGGTCGGGCCATTTTTTCTCCAATGCACCGAAAAACACGCAGTTGAATTTTTTGCAACGGACGCACCCAATCATCTCTTGTTTGACCCAAAACTCATGTTTGGTGGGTTTTTGGCACTTTCATTTCCGACGGAACGGTGCCGCAAAACTCGTGCGGTAGGGCCGTTTTTTCACCAATGCACCGAAAAACACGCAGTTGAATTTTTTGCAACGGACGCACCCAATCATCTCTTGTTTGACCCAAAACTCATGTTTGGTGGGTTTTTGGCACTTTCATTTTCGACGGAACGGTGCCAAAAAACTCGCACGGGATGGCCGTTTTTCCCACGGATTCACCAAAAAACCTCCAGTTGATTTTTTCACAACGGACACACCCAATCATCTCCGTTGACCCAAACACATGTTTGGTGGGTTTTTGGCACTTTCATTTCTGACGGAACGGTGCCACAAAACTCGCGCGGGAGGGCCCTTTTTTGCACCAATGCAACGAAAAACTCGGAGTTAAATTTTTCACAACGGACGCAACCAATCATCTCCGTTTGACTCAAAACTCATGTTGGGTGAGTTTTTGGCACTTTCATTTCTGACGATACGGTGCCGCAAAACTCGCGCGGTATGACTGTTTTTCCCACGGATTCACGAAAAAAACTCGCAGTTGAATTTTCCGCAACGGACACACCCAATCATCTCCATTGGACCCGAAACTCATGTTTGGTGGGTTTTTGGTACTTTCATTTCCGATGGAACAGTGCCACAAAACTCATGCTGCAGGGCCGTTTTTCAACAATGCACCGAAAAACTCGCAGTTGAATTTTTTGCAAAGGACGCACCCAATCATCTCCGTTTGACCCAAAACTCTTGTTGGGTGGGTTTTTGGCACTTTCATTTCCGACGGAACGGTGCCGCAAAACTCGTGCGGTAGGGCCGTTTTTTCACCAATGCAAACACGCAGTTGAATTTTTTGCAACGGACGCACCCAATCATCTCCATTTGACTCAAAACTCATGTTTGGTGGGTTTTTGGCACTTTCATTTCCGACGGTACGGTGCCGCAAAACTCGCGTGGGATGACCGTTTTTCCCACGGATTCACGAAAAAAAACTCGCAGTTGAATTTTTCGCAACGGACACACCCATCATCTCTGTTGGACACGAAACTCATGTTTGGTGGGTTTTTGGCATTTTCATTTCCGACGGAACGGTGCCGCAAAACTAGTGCGGTAGGGCCGTTTTTTCACCAATGCACCGAAAAACACGCAGTTGAATTTTTTGCAACGGACGCACCCAATCATCTCTTGTTTGACCCAAAACTCATGTTTGGTGGGTTTTTGGCACTTTCATTTCCGACGGAACGGTGCCGCCAAAACTCGTGCGGTAGGGCCGTTTTTTCACCAATGCACCGAAAAACACGCATTTGAATTTTTTGCAACGGACGCACCCAATCATCTCTTGTTTGACCAAAACTCATGTTTGGTGGGTTTTTGGCACTTTCATTTTCGACGGAACGGTGCCAAAAAACTCGCACGGGATGGCCGTTTTTCCCACGGATTCACCAAAAAACCTCCAGTTGATTTTTTCACAACGGACAGACCCAATCATCTCCGTTTGACCCAAAACACATGTTTGGTGGGTTTTTGGCACTTTCATTTCTGACGGAACGGTGCCACAAAACTCGCGCGGGAGGGCCCTTTTTTGCACCAATGCAACGAAAAACTCGGAGTTAAATTTTTCACAACGGACGCAACCAATCATCTCCGTTTGACTCAAAACTCATGTTGGGTGAGTTTTTGGCACTTTCATTTCTGACGATACGGTGCCGCAAAACTCGCGCGGTATGACCGTTTTTCCCACGGATTCACGAAAAAAACTCGCAGTTGAATTTTCCGCAACGGACACACCCAATCATCTCCGTTGGACCCGAAACTCATGTTTGGTGGGTTTTTGGTACTTTCATTTCCGATGGAACAGTGCCAAAAAACTCATGCTGCAGGGCCGTTTTTCAACAATGCACCGAAAAACTCGCAGTTGAATTTTTTGCAAAGGACGCACCCAATCATCTCCATTTGACCCAAAACTCTTGTTCGGTGGGTTTTTGGCACTTTCATTTCCGACGGAACGGTGCCGCAAAACTCGTGCGGTAGGGCCGTTTTTTCACCAATGCACCGAAAAACACGCAGTTGAATTTTTTGCAACGGACGCACCCAATCATCTCCATTTGACTCAAAACTCATGTTTGGTGGGTTTTTGGCACTTTCATTTCCGACGGTACGGTGCCGCAAAACTCGCGTGGGATGACCGTTTTTCCCGCGGATTCACGAAAAAAAACTCGCAGTTGAATTTTTCGCAACGGACACACCCATCATCTCTGTTGGACCCGAAACTCATGTTTGGTGGGTTTTTGGCATTTTCATTTCCGACGGAACGGTGCCGCAAAACTCGTGCGGTAGGGCCGTTTTTTCACCAATGCACCGAAAAAACACGCAGTTGAATTTTTGCAACGGACGCACCCAATCATCTCTTGTTTGACCCAAAACTCATGTTTGGTGGGTTTTTGGCACTTTCATTTTCGACGGAACGGTGCCGAAAAACTCGCACGGGATGGCCGTTTTTGCCACGGATTCACCAAAAAAAACCCGCAGTTGAATTTTTCTCAACGGACGAACCCAATCATCTCCGTTTGACCCAAAACACATGTTTGGTGGGTTTTTGCCACTTCATTTCTGACGGAACGGTGCCACAAAACTCGCGCGGGAGGGCCATTTTTTGCACCAATGCACCGAAAAACTCGGAGTTAAATTTTTCACAACGGACGCACCCAATCATCTCCGTTGGACCCGAAACTCATGTTTGGTGCGTTTTTGGTACTTTCATTTCCGACGGAACAGTGCCACAAAACTCATGCTGCAGGGCCGTTTTTCAACAATGCACCGAAAAACTCACAGTTGAATTTTTTGCAAAGGACGCACCCAATCATCTCCGTTTGACCCAAAACTCATGTTTGGTAGGTTCTTGACACTTTCATTTCCGACGGAACGGTGCCGCAAAACTCGTGCGGTGGGGCCGTTTTTTCACCAATGCACCGAAAAACACGCAGTTGAATTTTTTACAATGGACGCACCCAATCATCTCTTGTTTGACCCAAAACTCATGTTTGGTGGGTTTTTGGCACTTTCATTTTCGACGGAACCGTGCCGAAAAACTCGCACGGGATGGCCGTTTTTGCCACGGATTCACCAAAAAAACCCGCAGTTGAATTTTTCACAACGGACGCACCCAATCATCTCCGTTTGACCCAAAACACATGTTTGGTGGGTTTTTGGCACTTTCATTTCTGACGGAACGGTGCCACAAAACTCGCGCGGGAGGGCCATTTTTTGCACCAATGCACCGAAAAACTCGGAGTTAAATTTTTCACAACGGACGCACCCAATCATCTCCGTTTGACTCAAAACTCATGTTGGGTGGGTTTTTGGGGCTTTCATTTCCGACGGTACGGTGGCGAAAACTCACGCGGGATGACCGTTTTTCCCACGGATTCACAAAAAAAAACTCGCAGTTGAATTTTTCGCAACGGACACACCCATCATCTCCGTTGGACCCGAAACTCATGTTTGGTGGGTTTTTGGTACTTTCATTTCCGACGGAACAGTGCCACAAAACTCATGCTGCAGGGCCGTTTTTCAACAATGCACCGAAAAACTCGCAGTTGAATTTTTTGCAAAGGACGCACCCAATCATCTCCGTTTGACCCAAAACTCATGTTGGGTGGGTTTTTGGCACTTTCATTTCCGACGGAACGGTGCCGCAAAAGTCGTGCGGTAGGGCCGTTTTTTCACCAATGCACCGAAAAACACGCAGTTGAATTTTTTGCAACGGACGCACCCAATCATCTCCATTTGACTCAAAACTCATGTTTGGTGGGTTTTTGGCACTTTCATTTCCGACGGTACGGTGCCGCAAAACTCGCGTGGGATGACCGTTTTTCCCACGGATTCACGAAAAAAACTCGCAGTTGAATTTTTCGCAACGGACACACCCATTGATGAGGACATCACCGATTCATATATGAGTATCTTATCAACTTCTAAACCAAAGGTGCAACCATTCTATATGAGACTTATTATTGATACATTTGATGAATGGGTGCTGCACCATAAAATATGTGTATTGTCATTTTCAGAATTACATGCATGGATCAAGGGAAGGTTTGATTGCATAAGGAAAGCTTGGAAGATCAATGAAGTTGATTGGGGACCAAGTCCAAGTGTTCTTAACGTTCTCCACAAAGTCACCACGTCAGTTTTGGCACAAGAAAGGAAAGAGTCCAAGTCCAACACGTTTTGGAAGTTGAATTCGGACTGCAGAAAAGTCCCAACTTGTTACGGTCACCACGACTTCATACGGACTCGGATTTGGATGGTTCAGGACTTGATGGAAAGCTTAACAAGTCTACTTTCATTTGGATCCAGCCCCATGTACGTATCTTCTACACAGCGGCGACAATTATCCAAATATTACCGAGAGATCTTGCTGTCCAGGGTGCTGCGTCACCATATCTTGGGCTATTGGCCCATGTATCAATTTGGGTCCATTAAGGACACGTCCTAGGGTTGGAGGACGACCCCAACACCCTCCTGGTCGTCCTCTCCTCCTCTAATACCTCCCCATAGCCGCCACAAACAGATTGGGTTTTGTTTAGATGTAAGTTTAGCTATTGCTACTTCCTGGTAGACGTTTGTGTCGACTAGACCATCCGTTCTACTTGATTTCGGAACCCCACCTTCATGTGTATCAGATTTGAACCTTCATCTCTTATTTTGCAATAGAGTGCTTGTTCTACTTGTTCTTGCTTGTTCTTCGATTGCTTGCAGGAATAACCCTAGTGGTTTGGTTGGTCGTACATCCACAAGATCGCGAGCAACCGCTGGAATTGGTGTATCGATTGCTAAGGCGCAGCATCCTTGGATGGTTGTAGTCGGGTCGTGAACGTCGTTTCAGTCCAAATTGAAGTTATCCCCCGCTTCTCATCGAAAGATCGGGCAAAAACCCTAGCGGGTTCGCATCATGCATATATTGAATGGGAGCTAGCTGTAGATAAAGAATTTGATAAGCATGACTTGTCTGAAGAACAAATGATTTTTGTTGCTTCTAGTGCTTTAACCAAATATGCTTTGTATGAATGGAAATATCTTTGTAGGCATGACATTGTTCCGCAAACATGGAAAGACTTCAAAATGCATTTTAGAGGTGTATATGTTCCTGCATATTATGCTGATTACTTGCTTACCAAATTAGAGAAATTGAAACAGGGTAGTAGGACCGTGAGACAATACTATCATGATTTTAAAATTTGTATCCTGTTTGGTGGCTTGGATGAATGCATGGAAGATATTATGAGTAGGTTCATGAAAGGGCTCAATTCCGAAATTCAAACTTTGCTCATCAGTGAAACATATAATCATATATCTTGCTTGTTTTGTCTTGCTTGTAAAGTTGAAAATCAGATTCTTTCATCTTTGAATACTTGCAAGAATGGTATGACACATTATAGCCAGCAATTATCTACATTAAATGTTGAAAGGGAGCAAAATATAGTGGAACTTGTTGATGATATGCCTTTGTCACAACATGATTTGCTTGTTGTACCTTGTGACAAAGAAGAGTTGTGTGATACTTCTTCTCTAACTTCATCACCACGACTAGAAATAGAGCACCCTCTTTTTCCCCTTGCTGTCCATAACATTTTGCAGGAGGATGAGAGCAATACTATTGAATGCATTGAGCCATTTGAGCAGCTACACCCACTACAAAAGTTGGAAAAGACTTTTTGTGCAACACCCACCATGTCAGAGGAGAGCGAGAAAAGCAACACATATGATGCTGCAATCACTCCATGTGAGTATGACCATGCTTCACTTATATCTACAACACGACTAGTGCTTGGACATGATAATTCTATTCTTAACGACATGCATGCTAAAGTAAGGAGAGTTTGTCGCATTGCTAGTGAGAAAGAGGAGCTGAATATCATATCATCTTTAAATTGCTTAGGTTATATCGAATTTGATTTTCTTTGTGACCTGAATAGTTTGGAGAATGATATATCTATGAAATCTGTTTTGCCAAGCTTTATTCAATGTTCACTTTATGCAATTGGCAAATATGATAGCAAAGGAAATTATTTGGTGCATAAAGTTTATATTTGCTCTAATATGAAATCTACTTTGGAGCTACAATACCATGATCAAATCAAGGGATGCACTAACACTAATAATGTACAACAAAGTATCCCTAGTTTTTCTTATATGCAACAGGGCCAGCCTAAAGAAGGGAAGTATTGTTTGTTGTTGACATGCAACATGGTCGTCCTTCGGTTTTCTGATATCAATATAACCACATTTGAATGCCGCTGGAGCAAGTCGAGGACGACTTGCAGCCAAGAAGGGGAGAATGATGAGGACATCACCGATTCATATATGAGTATCTTATCAACTTCTAAACCAAAGGTGCAACCATTCTATATGAGACTTATTATTGATACATTTGATGAATGGGTGCTGCACCATAAAATATGTGTATTGTCATTTTCAGAATTACATGCATGGATCAAGGGAAGGTTTGATTGCATAAGGAAAGCTTGGAAGATCAATGAAGTTGATTGGGGACCAAGTCCAAGTGTTCTTAACGTTCTCCACAAAGTCACCACGTCAGTTTTGGCACAAGAAAGGAAAGAGTCCAAGTCCAACACGTTTTGGAAGTTGAATTCGGACTGCAGAAAAGTCCCAACTTGTTACGGTCACCACGACTTCATACGGACTCGGATTTGGATGGTTCAGGACTTGATGGAAAGCTTAACAAGTCTACTTTCATTTGGATCCAGCCCCATGTCCGTATCTTCTACACAGCGGCGACAATTATCCAAATATTACCGAGAGATCTTGCTGTCCAGGGTGCTGCGTCACCATATCTTGGGCTATTGGCCCATGTATCAATTTGGGTCCATTAAGGACACGTCCTAGGGTTGGAGGACGACCCCAACACCCTCCTGGTCGTCCTCTCCTCCTCTAATACCTCCCCATAGCCGCCACAAACAGATTGGGTTTTGTTTAGATGTAAGTTTAGCTATTGCTACTTCCTGGTAGACGTTTGTGTCGACTAGACCATCCGTTCTACTTGATTTCGGAACCCCACCTTCATGTGTATCAGATTTGAACCTTCATCTCTTATTTTGCAATAGAGTGCTTGTTCTACTTGTTCTTGCTTGTTCTTCGATTGCTTGCAGGAATAACCCTAGTGGTTTGGTTGGTCGTACATCCACAAGATCGCGAGCAACCGCTGGAATTGGTGTATCGATTGCTAAGGCGCAGCATCCTTGGATGGTTGTAGTCGGGTCGTGAACGTCGTTTCAGTCCAAATTGAAGTTATCCCCCGCTTCTCATCGAAAGATCGGGCAAAAACCCTAGCGGGTTCGCATCAATGCATGAGGATCATAGTTTCCTTCAAAGTAAGGTATTGCAGATTTTATTGTATCAAGAAAAACATTGCAAACCTCATGAGTGCCATGCTTGTCACCATCCATTTGTTGAGCAAATTGCGAATACACAACCTGAGTAAGTCCACGCTTATTTTCCATGTGAATCCCTGCCATGATTAGAAGAAAACCAAAAATATCCACAATAATATCTATGCTCCAATCAACTACTAGGATGTGGTTGTTGTAAATATAATTCTCTCACTCTCAACCTGTTCAAACGAGCTCTTACCAGTTCTTACCAAGCCAAACAAGAGGTGGCAGCAACCAACAAGTCAGAAACCTTAGAAAATAGTATATCGATACCGCAGCAACAACACCTTTTAAGTTGTAGTTGGATATGTGGAGCTGTAGGAAGGCTGAAATTAATGTGCAAGGAAGTACTAGCACCACATTAGTCACAAAAGCGAGTTGAGAAATCGTTCAGCGGTGGCACCGTGCTGGTCCTAGGCTAGACCGTGCTAGAGACGCGAGCCTAGACACAAACAAAGTCACGGTACAATAGGAAACAAAAAGAACAAGAACAGCAAGTTATCACTCCCTTTTTCTCTTCCTCCTCTCTTTTTTTTCCTCTTTCTCTTTCTCTTTCTTTTCTTTTCTTTCTGATTTTTCTTCTTCTTTTCTTTTACTTTGCACAACTAGAACAAATCTGAATTTTGACAAATCAGATTTTGAAAGAAACAACTTACAATGTATTTCTCTTTCTTTTCAGGAAGTAACAAGAATAGAGCTAGCAACTCAAATTTTTATATGTGTCCAAACAGATTTTTTGATGTCAAATAAAATGGGGATGAATATGGTGCAGCGAACACGTATATGATAGTAATGATTGCAATGGAGATGTAAAAGGTGTGGTGGATATGTGTATGATGGTGGTGATGGTGGCAGCGGAGATGGATATGATAGATAGTGACTGAAACGTGACAAGAACTCGAAACTCTAAAAGCCTAACGCTAAGACCAGCAACTTGACTCAACCGATGTAAACCAAACTCAACAAGCCCTAACTAAGGGGTACCAGCAAAGGCTCAAAAAGATTTATAGGATTGTGAGAAAACTAATCTACTATTTTTGGCTTTGCTGGACTATAGGAAAATAAAACAGCGAAGGATTGGAAATCTCTCACCGATAAACCTCGCTCTGAATACCAAATGATACGAACCCGCTAGGGTTTTTGCCCGATCTTTCGATGAGAAGCGGGGGATAACTTCAATTTGGACTGAAACGACGTTCACGACCCGACTACAACCATCCAAGGATGCTGCGCCTTAGCAATCGATACACCAATTCCAGCGGTTGCTCGCGATCTTGTGGATGTACGACCAACCAAACCACTAGGGTTATTCCTGCAAGCAATCGAAGAACAAGCAAGAACAAGTAGAACAAGCACTCTATTGCAAAATAAGAGATGAAGGTTCAAATCTGATACACATGAAGGTGGGGTTCCGAAATCAAGTAGAACGGATGGTCTAGTCGACACAAACGTCTACCAGGAAGTAGCAATAGCTAAACTTACATCTAAACAAAACCCAATCTGTTTGTGGCGGCTATGGGGAGGTATTAGAGGAGGAGAGGACGACCAGGAGGGTGTTGGGGTCGTCCTCCAACCCTAGGACGTGTCCTTAATGGACCCAAATTGATACATGGGCCAATAGCCCAAGATATGGTGACGCAGCACCCTGGACAGCAAGATCTCTCGGTATATTTGGATAATTGTCGCCGCTGTGTAGAAGATACGGACATGGGGCTGGATCCAAATGAAAGTAGACTTGTTAAGCTTTCCATCAAGTCCTGAACCATCCAAATCCGAGTCCGTATGAAGTCGTGGTGACCGTAACAAGTTGGGACTTTTCTGCAGTCCGAATTCAACTTCCAAAACGTGTTGGACTTGGACTCTTTCCTTTCTTGTGCCAAAACTGACGTGGTGACTTTGTGGAGAACGTTAAGAACACTTGGACTTGGTCCCCAATCAACTTCATTGATCTTCCAAGCTTTCCTTATGCAATCAAACCTTCCCTTGATCCATGCATGTAATTCTGAAAATGACAATACACATATTTTATGGTGCAGCACCCATTCATCAAATGTATCAATAATAAGTCTCATATAGAATGGTTGCACCTTTGGTTTAGAAGTTGATAAGATACTCATATATGAATCGGTGATGTCCTCATCACCCATCATCTCTGTTGGACCCGAAACTCATGTTTGGTGGGTTTTTGGCATTTTCATTTCCGACGGAACGGTGCCGCAAAACTCGTGCGGTTGGGCCGTTTTTTCACCAATGCACCGAAAAACACGCAGTTGAATTTTTTGCAACGGACGCACCCAATCATCTCTTGTTTGACCCAAAACTCATGTTTGTTGGGTTTTTGGCACTTTCATTTTCGACGGAACGGTGCCGAAAAACTCGCACGGGATGGCCGTTTTTCCCACGGATTCACCAAAAAAACCCGCAGTTGAATTTTTCTCAACGGACGAACCCAATCATCTCCGTTTGACCCAAAACACATGTTTGGTGGGTTTTTGGCACTTCATTTCTGACGGAACGGTGCCACAAAACTTGCGCGGGAGGGCCATTTTTCGCACCAATGCACCGAAAAACTCGGAGTTAAATTTTTCACAACGGACGCACCCAATCATCTCCGTTGGACCCGAAACTCATGTTTGGTGCGTTTTTGGTACTTTCAATTCCGACGGAACAGTGCCACAAAACTCATGCTGCAGGGCCGTTTTTCAACAATGCACCGAAAAACTCACAGTTGAAATTTTTGCAAAGGACGCACCCAATCATCTCCGTTTGACCCAAAACTCATGTTTGGTAGGTTCTTGACACTTTCATTTCCGACGGAACGGTGCCGCAAAACTCGTGCGGTGGGGCCGTTTTTCACCAATGCACCGAAAAACACGCAGTTGAATTTTTTGCAACGGACGCACCCAATCATCTCTTGTTTGACCCAAAACTCATGTTTGGTGGGTTTTTCGCACTTTCATTTTCGACGGAACCGTGCCGAAAAACTCGCACGGGATGGCTGTTTTTCCCACGGATTCACCAAAAAAACCCGCAGTTGAATTTTTCACAACGGACGCACCCAATCATCTCCGTTTGACCCTAAACACATGTTTGGTGGGTTTTTGGCACTTTCATTTCTGACGGAACGGTGCCACAAAACTCGCGCGGGAGGGCCATTTTTTGCACCAATGCACCGAAAAACTCGGAGTTAAATTTTTCACAACGGACGCACACAATCATCTCCGTTGGACCCGAAACTCATGTTTGGTGGGTTTTTGGTACTTTCATTTATGACGGAACAGTGCCACAAAACTCATGCTGCAGGGACGCTTTTCAATAATGCACCGAAAAACTCGCAGTTGAATTTTTTGCAAAGGACGCACCCAATCATCTCCGTTTGACCCAAAACTCATGTTTGGTGGGTTTTTGGCACTTTCATTTCCGACGGAACGGTGCCGCAAAACTCGTGCGGTAGGGCCGTTTTTTCACCAATGCACCGAAAAACACGCAGTTGAATTTTTTGCAACGGACGCACCCAATCATCTCTTGTTTGACCCAAAACTCATGTTTGGTGGGTTTTTGACACTTTCATTTTCGACAGAACGGTGCCGAAAAACTCGCACGGGATGGCCGTTTTTTCCCACGGATTCACCAAAAAAACCCGCAGTTGAATTTTTCACAACGGATGCACCCAATCACCTCCGTTTGACCCAAAACACATGTTTGGTGGGTTTTTGGCACTTTCATTTCTGACGGAACGATGCCACATAACTCGCGCGGGAGGGCCATTTTTTGCACCAATGCACCGAAAAACAAGGAGTTAAATTTATACAACGGACGCACCCAATCATCTCCGTTTGACTCAAAATTCATGTTGGGTGGGTTTTTGGCACTTTCATTTCCGACGGTACGGTGTCGCAAAACTCGCGTGGGATGACCGTTTTTTCCACGAATTCACGAAAAAAACTCGCAGTTGAATTTTTCGCAACGGACACACCCAATCATCTCCGTTGGACCCGAAACTCATGTTTGGTGGGTTTTTGGTACTTTCATTTCCGAAGGAACAGTGCCAGACGCACCAATCATCTCCGTTTGACTGAAAACTCATGTTGGGTGGGTTTTTGGCACTTTCATTTCCGACGGTACGGTGCCGCAAAACTCGCGCGGGATGACCGTTTTTCCCACGGATTCACGAAAAAATCTCGCAGTTGAATTTTTCGCAACGGCCACACCCAATCATCTCCGTTGGACCCGAAACTCATGTTTGGTGGGTTTTTGGTACTTTCATTTCCGACTGAACAGTGCCACAAAACTCATGCTGCTGGGCCGTTTTTCAACAATGCACCGAAAAACTCGCAGTTGAATTTTTTGCAAAGGACGCACCCAATCATCTCCGTTTGACCCAAAACTCATGTTGGGTGGGTTTTTGGCACTTTCATTTCCGACGGAACGGTGCCGCAAAACTCGTGCGGTAGGGCCGTTTTTTCACCAATGCACCGAAAAACACGCAGTTGAATTTTTTGCAACGGACGCACCCAATCATCTCCATTTGACTCAAAACTCATGTTTGGTGGGTTTTTGGCACTTTCATTTCCGACGGTACGGTGCCGCAAAACTCGCGTGGGATGACCGTTTTTTCCCACGGATTCACGAAAAAAAAACTCGCAGTTGAATTTTTCGCAACGGACACACCCATCATCTCTGTTGGACCCGAAACTCATGTTTGGTGGGTTTTTGGCATTTTCATTTCCGACGGAACGGTGCCGCAAAACTCGTGCGGTAGGGCCGATTTCACCAATGCACCGAAAAACACGCAGTTGAATTTTTTGCAACGGACGCACCCAATCATCCCTTGTTTGACCCAAAACTCATGTTTGGTGGGTTTTTGGCACTTTCATTTTCGACGGAACGGTGCCGAAAAACTCGCACGGGATGGCCGTTTTTCCCACGGATTCACCAAAAAAACCCGCAGTTGAATTTTTCTCAACGGACGAACCCAATCATCTCCGTTTGACCCAAAACACATGTTTGGTGGGTTTTTGGCACTTCATTTCTGATGGAACGGTGCCACAAAACTCGCGCGGGAGGGCCATTTTTTGCACCAATGCACCGAAAAACACGCAGTTGAATTTTTCACAACGGACGCACCCCAATCATCTCCGTTGGACCCGAAACTCATGTTTGGTGGGTTTTTGGTACTTTCATTTCCGACGGAACAGTGCCACAAAACTCATGCTGCAGGGCCGTTTTTCAACAATGCACCGAAAAACTCGCAGTTGAATTTTTTGCAAAGGACGCACCCAATCATCTCCGTTTGACCCAAAACTCATGTTGGGTGGGTTTTTGGCACTTTCATTTCCGACGGTACGGTGCCACAAAACTCGCGCGGGAGGGCCCTTTTTTGCACCAATGCAACGAAAAACTCGGAGTTAAATTTTTCACAACGGACGCAACCAATCATCTCCGTTTGACTCAAAACTCATGTTGGGTGAGTTTTTGGCACTTTCATTTCTGACGATACGGTGCCGCAAAACTCGCGCGGTATGACCGTTTTTCCCACGGATTCACGAAAAAAAACTCGCAGTTGAATTTTCCGCAACGGACACACCCAATCATCTCCATTGGACCCGAAACTCATGTTTGGTGGGTTTTTGGTACTTTCATTTCCGATGGAACAGTGCCACAAAACTCATGCTGCAGGGCCGTTTTTCAACAATGCACCGAAAAACTCGCAGTTGAATTTTTTGCAAAGGACGCAACCCAATCATCTCCGTTTGACCCAAAACTCTTGTTGGGTGGGTTTTTGGCACTTTCATTTCCGACGGAACGGTGCCGCAAAACTCGTGCGGTAGGGCCGTTTTTTCACCAATGCACCGAAAAACACGCAGTTGAATTTTTTGCAACGGACGCACCCAATCATCTCCATTTGACTCAAAACTCATGTTTGGTGGGTTTTTGGCACTTTCATTTCCGACGGTACGGTGCCGCAAAACTCGCGTGGGATGACCGTTTTTCCCACGGATTCACGAAAAAAAAACTCGCAGTTGAATTTTTCGCAACGGACACACCCATCATCTCTGTTGGACACGAAACTCATGTTTGGTGGGTTTTTGACATTTTCATTTCCGACGGAACGGTGCCGCAAAACTAGTGCGGTAGGGGCCGTTTTTTCACCAATGCACCGAAAAACACGCAGTTGAATTTTTTGCAAACGGACGCACCCAATCATCTCTTGTTTGACCCAAAACTCATGTTTGGTGGGTTTTTGGCACTTTCATTTCCGACGGAACGGTGCCGCAAAACTCGTGCGGTAGGGGCCGTTTTTTCACCAATGCACCGAAAAACACGCATTTGAATTTTTTGCAACGGACGCACCCAATCATCTCTTGTTTGACCCAAAACTCATGTTTGGTGGGTTTTTGGCACTTTCATTTTCGACGGAACGGTGCCAAAAAACTCGCACGGGATGGCCGATTTTCCCACGGATTCACCAAAAAACCTCCAGTTGATTTTTTCACAACGGACAGACCCAATCATCTCCGTTTGACCCAAAACACATGTTTGGTGGGTTTTTGGCACTTTCATTTCTGACGGAACGGTGCCACAAAACTCGCGCGGGAGGGCCCTTTTTTGCACCAATGCAACGAAAAACTCGGAGTTAAATTTTTCACAACGGACGCAACCAATCATCTCCGTTTGACTCAAAACTCATGTTGGGTGAGTTTTTGGCACTTTCATTTCTGACGATACGGTGCCGCAAAACTCGCGCGGTATGACCGTTTTTCCCACGGATTCACGAAAAAAACTCGCAGTTGAATTTTCCGCAACGGACACACCCAATCATCTCCGTTGGACCCGAAACTCATGTTTGGTGGGTTTTTGGTACTTTCATTTCCGATGGAACAGTGCCACAAAACTCATGCTGCAGGGCCGTTTTTCAACAATGCACCGAAAAACTCGCAGTTGAATTTTTTGCAAAGGACGCACCCAATCATCTCCATTTGACCCAAAACTCTTGTTGGGTGGGTTTTTGGCACTTTCATTTCCGACGGAACGGTGCCGCAAAACTCGTGCGGTAGGGCCGTTTTTTCACCAATGCACCGAAAAACACGGAGTTGAATTTTTTGCAACGGACGCACCCAATCATCTCCATTTGACTCAAAACTCATGTTTGGTGGGTTTTTGGCACTTTCATTTCCGACGGTACGGTGCCGCAAAACTCGCGTGGGATGACCGTTTTTCCCACGGATTCACGAAAAAAAAACTCGCAGTTGAATTTTTCGCAACGGACACACCCATCATCTCTGTTGGACCCGAAACTCATGTTTGGTGGGTCTTTGGCATTTTCATTTCCGACGGAACGGTGCCGCAAAACTCGTGCGGTAGGGCCGTTTTTTCACCAATGCACCGAAAAACACGCAGTTGAATTTTTTGCAACGGACGCACCCAATCATCTCTTGTTTGACCCAAAACTCATGTTTGGTGGGTTTTTGGCACTTTCATTTTCGACGGAACGGTGCCGAAAAACTCGCACGGGATGGCCGTTTTTGCCACGGATTCACCAAAAAAACCCGCAGTTGAATTTTTCTCAACGGATGAACCCAAATCATCTCCGTTTGACCCAAAACACATGTTTGGTGGGTTTTTTGCCACTTCATTTCTGACGGAACGGTGCCACAAAACTCGCGCGGGGAGGGCCATTTTTTGCACCAATGCACCGAAAAACTCGGAGTTAAATTTTTCACAACGGACGCACCCAATCATCTCCGTTGGACCCGAAACTCATGTTTGGTGCGTTTTTGGTACTTTCATTTCCGACGGAACAGTGCCACAAAACTCATGCTGCAGGGCCGTTTTTCAACAATGCACCGAAAAACTCACAGTTGAATTTTTTGCAAAGGACGCACCCAATCATCTCCGTTTGACCCAAAACTCATGTTTGGTAGGTTCTTGACACTTTCATTTCCGACGGAACGGTGCCGCAAAACTCGTGCGGTGGGGCCGTTTTTTCACCAATGCACCGAAAAACACGCAGTTGAATTTTTTACAATGGACGCACCCAATCATCTCTTGTTTGACCCAAAACTCATGTTTGGTGGGTTTTTGGCACTTTCATTTTCGACGGAACCGTGCCGAAAAACTCGCACGGGATGGCCGTTTTTGCCACGGATTCACCAAAAAAACCCGCAGTTGAATTTTTCACAACGGACGCACCCAATCATCTCCGTTTGACCCAAAACACATGTTTGGTGGGTTTTTGGCACTTTCATTTCTGACGGAACGGTGCCACAAAACTCGCGCGGGAGGGCCATTTTTTGCACCAATGCACCGAAAAACTCGGAGTTAAATTTTTCACAACGGACGCACCCAATCATCTCCGTTTGACTCAAAACTCATGTTGGGTGGGTTTTTGGGGCTTTCATTTCCGACGGTACGGTGGCGAAAACTCACGCGGGATGACCGTTTTTCCCACGGATTCACAAAAAAAAACTCGCAGTTGAATTTTTCGCAACGGACACACCCAATCATCTCCGTTGGACCCCGAAACTCATGTTTGGTGGGTTTTTGGTACTTTCATTTCCGACGGAACAGTGCCACAAAACTCATGCTGCAGGGCCGTTTTTCAACAATGCACCGAAAACTCGCAGTTGAATTTTTTGCAAAGGACGCACCCAATCATCTCCGTTTGACCCAAAACTCATGTTGGGTGGGTTTTTGGCACTTTCATTTCTGACGGAACGGTTGCCGCAAAACTCGTGCGGTAGGGCCGTTTTTTCACCAATGCACCGAAAACACGCAGTTGAATTTTTTTTGCAACGGACGCACCCAATCATCTCCATTTGACTCAAAACTCATGTTTGGTGGGTTTTTGGCACTTTCATTTCCGACGGTACGGTGCCGCAAAACTCGCGTGGGATGACCGTTTTTCCCACGGATTCACGAAAAAAACTCGCAGTTGAATTTTTCGCAACGGACACACCATCATCTCTGTTGGACCCGAAACTCATGTTTGGTGGGTTTTTGGCATTTTCATTTCCGACGGAACGGTGCCGCAAAACTCGTGCGGTAGGGCCGTTTTTTCACCAATGCACCGAAAAACACGCAGTTGAATTTTTTGCAACGGACGCACCCAATCATCTCTTGTTTGACCCAAAACTCATGTTTGGTGGGTTTTGGCACTTTCATTTTCGACGGAACGGTGCCGAAAAACTCGCACGGGATGGCCGTTTTTCCCACGGATTCACCAAAAAAACCCGCAGTTGAATTTTTCTCAACGGAACGAACCCAATCATCTCCGTTTGACCCAAAACACATGTTTGGTGGGTTTGTTGGCACTTCATTTCGACGGAACGGTGCCACACAAACTTGCGGCGGGAGGGCCATTTTCGCACCAATGCACCGAAAAACTCGGAGTTAAATTTTTCACAACGGACGCACCCAATCATCTCCGTTGGACCCGAAACTCATGTTTGGTGCGTTTTTGGTACTTTCAATTCCGACGGAACAGTGCCACAAAAACTCATGCCGCAGGGCCGTTTTCAACAATGCACCGAAAAACTCACAGTTGAAATTTTTGCAAAGGACGCACCCAATCATCTCCGTTTGACCCAAAACTCATGTTGGCTGGGTTTTTGACACTTTCATGTTCCGACGGAACGGTGCCGCAAAACTCGTGCGGTGGGCCCGTTTTTTCACCAATGCACCGAAAAAAACACGCAGTTGAATTTTTTGCAACGGACGCACCCAATCATCTCTTGTTTGACCCAAACTCATGTTTGGTGGGTTTTTCGCACTTTCATTTTCGACGGAACCGTGCCGAAAAAACTCGCACGGGATGGCTGTTTTTCCCACGGATTCACCAAAAAAACCCGCAGTTGAATTTTTCACAACGGACGCACCCAATCATCTCCGTTTGACCCTAAACACATGTTTGGTGGGTTTTTGGCACTTTCATTTCTGACGGAACGGTGCCACAAAACTCGCGCGGGAGGGCCATTTTTTGCACCAATGCACCGAAAAACTCGGAGTTAAATTTTTCACAACGGACGCACACAATCATCTCCGTTGGACCCAAACTTACTGCGGTTTTCGGTGCCTGGTTGAAAAACGGCCCGCCGCATGCGTTTGGCACTGTTCCCATCGGAAATGAAAGTACAAAAACACACCATACATGAGTTTCGGGTCCAACGGAGATGATTGGGTGTGTCCGTTGCGGACAATTCAACTGCGAGTTTCGTGAAGCGTGCGGAAAAACGGTCATACGCGGGTTTTGCGGCACCGTATCGTCAGAAATGAAGTGCCAAAAACGCACCCAACATGAGTTGTTGAGTCAAACAGGAGATGATTGGTTGGTCCGTTGTGAAAAAATTTAACTCCGGAGTTTTTCGTTGCATTGGTGCAAAAAGGGCCCTCCGGCGCGAGTTTGTGGCACCGTGCCGTCAGACACTGAAAGGGCCCAAAACCCACCAAATGGGTGTTGGGTCCAAAGGAGATGATGGTGTTGTCCTTGTGAAAAAATCAAGAGGGAGGTTTTGTGATCGTGGGCACAACGGCCATCCGGCGAGTTTTGGCACCGTTCCGTCGAAAATGAAAGTGCCAAAAAACCCACCAAACATGAGTTTTGGGTCAAAACAAGAGATGATTGGGTGCGTCCGTTGCAAAAAAATTCAAATGCGTGTTTTTCGGTGCACTGTGTGAAAAACACGGCACTACCGCACGAGTTTTGCGGGGCACGTTCCGCGAAATGGAAAGTGCCAAAAACCCACCAAAAACATGGTTTTGGGTCAAAACAAGAGATGATGGGTGCGTCCGTTGCCAAAAAATTCAACTGCGTGTTGTGGTGCAGTGGTGAAAAACGGGCCCTTACCGCACTAGTTTTGCGGACCGTTCCGCGGAAATGAATGGAAAAAAAGGCCAAAAACCCACCAAAACATGAGTTCGTGTCCAAAGAGAGATGGGTGTGTCCGTTGCGAAAATTCAAAGCCGAGTTTTTTTTTGTGAAATCCGTGGGAAAAAACGGCACCCACGCGAGTTTTGACGGCACCGTACCGTCGGAAATGAAAGGCCAAAAACCCACCAACATGAGAATTTTGAGTCCAAATGGGATGAATGGGTAGCGTCCGTGCAAAAAAAATTCAAACTGCGTGTTTTCGGTGCATTGGAAAAAAACGGCCTAGCACGAGTTTTGATGGGCACAGTCCGCGGAAATGAAAGTGACAAAAACCCACCCAACAAGAGTTTTGGGTCAAACGGAATGATGGGTGCGTCCGTTGCAAAAAATTCAATGCGAGTTTTCGGTGCATTGTTGAACAACGCCACCCACCCCCCCCCCCACCCCCCCCCCCCCCCCCCCCCACCCATGCAGCATGAGTTTTGTTGGCACTGTCCATCGGAAATGAAAGTACCAAAAAACCCACCCAAATGAGTTCGGGGTCAATGGGAGTGATTGGGTGTGTCCGTTGCGGAAAAATTCAACTGCGAGTTTTTTTCGTGAATCAGGGGGAAAACCAGTCATACAGCGCGAGTTTTGCCTGGCACCGTACCGTCAGAAATGAAAGTGCCAAAAACTACCCAACAGCAGTTGAGTCCAAACGGAGATGATTGGTTTGCGTCCGTTGTGAAAAAATTTAACTCCGAGTTTTTCGTTGCATTGGTGCAAAAAGGGCCCTCAGCGCGGTTTTGTGGCACCGTTCCGGCAGAAATGAAAAGTGCCAAAAAAACCATCCAACATGTGTTTGGGGTCAACGGAGAGATTGGGTGTGTCCGTGTGAAAAAACTCAAATGGAGGTTTTGGTTGAATCCCGTGGGAAAAAAGGGCCATCCCGTGCGAGTTTTAGGCACCGTTCCGTCGAAATGAAAGGCCAATAAACCCACCAAAACATGAGTTTGGTCAAACAACGAGATGATGGGTCGGCCGTTGCAAAAAAAATTCAATGCGTGTTTTTGGTGACATGGTGAAAAAAAAGGCCCGACCGCACGAGTTGCTGGCACCGTTCCGTGGAAATGAAAGTGCCAAAAACCCCACCCAACATGAGTTTGGGTCAAACAAGAGATGATGGGTGGTCCGTTGCAAAAAATTCAATGCGTGTTTTCGGTGCATGGAAAAAAATGGCCCGACGCACGAGTTTCGCGGGCACAGTTCCGTCGGAAATGAAATGCCAAAAACCCACCAAACAGGAGTTTCGCGGTCAACAGAGAGGATGGGGTGCCGTTGCCGAAAAATTCAATGCGAGTTTTTTCGTGAATCCGTGGGAAAAACGGTAATCCCACGCGAGTTTTGCGCACGTACGTCGGAAATGAAAGTGCCAAAAACCACCAAACATGAGTTTGAGTTTCAAATGGCGATGATTGGGTGCAGTCCGTGGGAAAAAATTCAACTGCGGTTTTCGGTGCTGGCTGAAAAAACGGCCTATCCCCCCCCCCACACGGTTTGCGCACAGTTCGGTCGAGAAATGAAAGTGCCAAAAACCAACCCAATGAGGTTTGGTCAAACGGAGATGATGGGTGCGTCCTTGCAAAAAATCAATGCGAGGTTTTTCGGTGCATTATTTGAAAAGCGTCCTGCAGCTGAGTTTGTGGCAATGTTTCCGTCATAAAGAAAGTACCAAAAAACCCACAAAACATGAGTTTCG
>CM019829.1:33078910-33111542 GCA_009763385.1 Coix lacryma-jobi var. lacryma-jobi
TGGTTAGTGACGTTAGTAAGTGCAAGCAAGCATTCTCTGGCGCCGTTGCCCGGGGAATGAGTTTATCTCTACTCTTGGTAGTGACGTTAGTAAGTGTAAACACCTTGCAAGCAAGTCGAAGCTCAAATGGTCAAAGTCTCATATTGCCACTTCCAAGATCAGAGGAGGAGGACCCGGACCAGCACAAGACAACGAGAACTCCAAACGACTTCCGAGAAATTCGCATGAAAGACTTTCTCAAAGGGCAAAATCAAACTACAAGATGCCCATGAGGATCTAAAATACGATTGAGATTCAGTTTAAAACGAATCTCGTAGTCATATCATCAAAAAGTGCAAACAGAAAGAAGGTTAAAATGCATGTTAGAAACAAGAGCAACATCACGCAACACAAAGTGCTTCATTAACTCGCACGACCCACGAGACAACAACTTTATCTTTGCTATTGTCGTCGAGGTGATAAACTCCTTTCGGCAGCAAGACTCAGACTGGAGAACCACTTGGCGTTTCCGGTCATGTGCCTCAAGCAACGGAACCACCAACCAAATGTCCTTCAATCATTTTACCTACATCAATAAAAAGACATTGGGTGAGCATACGGTCCAACACGGGGTGAGTAAAATAGGAATGAATACCAGTGTTGGGCTGGCTGCTCAAAAGAACGTTAGTAGAAAAACCATTCCTAGCACGCCTACGGGGAAGCGATCACCACGCACTGGAAAACGTGGTCCGCTAAGGGAAGAGCGTCCATCGCGATACTCAAAACGCGATGGGGGAAAACACTCAACAAAGCCTCCGCCATGTGGTTCGTATCCTGCAAAGTCAGGACCCCGTCGGGCAACACGACCCTGACGCCTAGGACCTTGAGGCACTCCTCCTCTAGGCCTAGCAGCTCTCTTCTGAACATTCGGCACATGTACATCATGGAAAGGATGGTACATGTCCGCATTGTTCATCTCCCTGGCACGGCGCTTATCTCTCTTGCGCCGAAAGCAAAACTCCCTCAAGTGTCCATCCCTCCCACAGTGCTCACAATGGTACCTCACCGCTCTCATAGGGGGTTGTTGGTACTCACAGTAGTGGGTGTGGATCACTTTGCCTTTCTGTGGCATAAGCTCCTCCTGGATAGGTGGCATTGTGTCTAGCTTGTTTTTCAGGTTGTTGGGTTTGGGATGCCACATTTGTTTCTTGGGTGGAGCTCTCGGAGGTTCCTCATACACTCCATCCTTGGTGTTAGGCTTGAGAGGCTCTTTGGGAGGAATCTTGGTAAGCTTGGGAGTAGTGGTGGAGTTGGGCTTCTCACTCGGGTTAAGACCACTCGACTCTCCAATCTTGCCAAAAGAAGAAGCATCAATGCCCTGAGCAAAACCTACACCAGGACCTCCAGCAGCACGCTTGAACTGGGAGATCATCATCCCAAGCTGCGGCTCACCACAAGACACCCATGACAAGATGGTCCGAAGGTATGTGTTTTCTTCTTCGGTTTGCATCTTGTCATGCTTCACGTTCGCAATTTCCATCTCCAAACCCTCGCACAAAGCACACTTAGTCACACAAGTGCTACCCGAGCTGGCCTTCTCAAGAGACACAATCTTGGCGTTCTTCACTGCCAAATCGGATTGCAAGCCTGCGCAAGACTTGCACGCACCGAACAACATGGGTCTAGCCTGGAGCTCATCCACCTCTCCAACCAAAGCAGCATACTTACCTCTCAAAGTGAGAAGGTCAGTCATGTGCTTGGTGCATATCTCGCACTCACCCTCCTCAGAAACGACCACGGTGGACCTAGCAAACTCAAGCTCTTTCACCGTGTCCTCCCACTTCTGCCTAAACTCCTTGCGCTCTCTAGCAGCACGCCTAAGCAACTTATCTTGACTAAGAAGCGCGACAGTAAGTTTCTCAACCTCAGCAGAAAGCTCATCGGGGGTCTGAGATACCTGGGAGGTGTCGTCGTCGTCCCGAGGGGTGTCCTCCAGCTGGCTGTTGACCTCCTTGCCAAGGGCCATGGTGCAAAAGCCCTCGTTGTCGGCGAAGAAGCAGAAGCCGTTCAGCTTGTCCTCGATCTTCTTCCTCTTCTCGGACTCATCGTCGCTTGAGCAAGCGGAGTCGTCATCTGAGTCATCCACATCGCTGAGCGTGGCGAAGAAAGCACGCTGCTCAGCCTGGGCCTTCTCCAAGTACTTCTTCTTGATGTACTCCTTGTTGAAGTTGCCCTTCCGCTTGTGCTTCGCGGGGACGTACTTCTCCTTGCGCTTGTCGGAGTCGTACTTGAGCTCATGATCGCCCTTCCCAAATGCTTGCTTGTTCTTCTTGGGACAATTGGCGATGAAGTGGTTGGGGTCACCGCACTCAAAGCATCCAGAGCGTCCTCCTCTGCGGCGACGGGTTCATGCGGTTGTTGTGAAACCACGAGAACCGGTTGGCAAGCAAAGCCAACTCATCATCCCCCAAAGACTCCAACTGCTCCTCAGTGACAGAAAGAAGTGAAGAAAGTGCAAATCCTCCAGAGGGGTTAGCAGAAGAACCAGAAACCAAAGCCATAGATGGGCCAGAAGGATTCTCATAAGAAGCCCTCATCATGGCGTCAATCTCACTAGACTTGAGCTTACTGAAGAGCTCGTCGCATGTGAGGGTCTCATAGTTAGACGATTCGATGATCGCCTGGACCTTTGAGTCCCACACCGACCGATCGAGAGTATGCAAAAGCTTCAAAGCCCTCTCATGATCGTCGAAAGGCAACAACTCCTTGTTAGCTCTCATCTTGTTGACAATTACCTGAAAGCGAGCGAATAAACTCTCTATGCTCTCGCCAGGCATGTGTCGAAAGTTCTCATACTCACGCTTGTGCGACTCATAGAGGCGAGTTTTGACTTGAGCTGTCCCCTCATGGAAACACATGAGAGTAGTCCAAATCTCGCGAGCCGTGGTGAGATGAGAAACGCGATCAAACTCAGACATGCTCAAACATGAGAAAAGAGCATTACGCGCTCGGCTATTGGCATCGTGCTCATCAATCTGCAGCTGAGTAGCACGAGCAGCCAAAACAACGTAATCGGCCTTGTTGCAAATATCCCAAACAGAAGCACCCATGCTCTGAAGATAGGCCGACATACGTATCTTCCAATACGCATAGTTCGTCCCATCGAAGAACGACGGTTTGCCCACGCCGCGATCCATGTCGCCTTCTATGGATCTGGAAATGGCTAAGGTGGAAGATCCTTAACCTGCTCCGATACCAATTGAAGGACTGAGAAAGCAAATAGCAAGGCGACCAGAGGGGGGGTGTGAATGGGAGCCTCAAAAATTTCTCTTGAAACTTCGGCTTTTTGTCCCAAAATCAACCCCCGAAAGCTTCGATCGGAACCGTGATGCCCACGACCCTTGGAAGAGGGTGGATGATCCCTAGGATCATAGCGAGGCACCACAAAGCGATAGCGAACCAAACGCCAAAAGCACCGGCACAAGTTCGACCCCCCAAAAACCGAGTCCCGAGCGTAGATGGAAGGCTACGTCGAGAAATCCCCAAATACCGATGCTAACAAGTAACAAAGATACCTAGAGAGGTTACTTGGTCAACTCTAGGGCCAAATGAGAAGTCCGGAAACCAAGCGGAAAAGCCGGGAGAGCAAACGCACAAAAATGCAACCTTCAGCAGGATCCCGGACTGTCCAGACTGGGAGTCCCGGACTGTCCGCCCCTACTGCGGACTGTCCGCGAGGAGATGGCGGACTGTCCGCCGGTCAAAAGTGCGAAAACGCACTGCTGCTGAAGTTCCCTAGAACCTTCCCGGACTGTCCGCGACTTTACACTGCGGACTGTCCACCGGTGTAAAAACAGTAACCCGTTCGAAGAACCCAGCCACTGATCTGGCCAGCCCCCGACGCGCGGACTGTCCGCCGGTGGAACCGCGGACTGTCCGCGACCACCTAGTGAGGGCGATTTCGGTCGTCCTCAACTCAAATCTCCTCCAAATTGATTCAAACCAAAATCCCTTGATCCCAAACTTGGAGAGGATGATCACGAGGTAGTTAGGAGACTATCCCCAAGAAATCATCCGCTCAAATCGACTCAATCAACGGGAAATTGAAGGGGAAGGTGTATGAACCAAAAAAGCGCCATGAAAACGAAATCGACCCGATCTACTTGTTCATGAGGAGTTAGATTAATTCCTTTGGTGGAAATGATCTCCTCACTATAAACAACAAGTTGATTCAAGTGGAATTCGAAAAGACGCAGTAGAGAGGGAGATCGAGTGACGGGAAAAACACGGAGAAATGAAGAACGCGAAGAACACGAACAAAACGCGAATCAACACAATCGATCTGCAACTATGTGGCTACCACATGCTACAACAGTGAGATTACGGTCTCACTTCCTCAAAATCTCCAGTACACAGAGGTATGGTTCTCTGCGGATCTCAGTAGCTACAGCAGGGGATTGGGAGAGCAGGAAAACCCTAGAAGGCAAAGAGCAAATGACTGAGATAGTTTGAGAGGTGGGTGTCTCCCCCTACTTATCCTAATTCTAATTCCCACTCTACCCCTAAGTATTTACAGAGCGACCCAGCCAAACCCTAAGGCTATCCTGGACCAACCCGAAGATGATGCTGATCCGATGGCTATGCCCGCACAACTGGTAGCGTTGCCTCGACGCAACCTCACCGATTGCCGCCACGTGCCGCCACCGCTCTGCTTGTCCTTTTCACGGACTCCGCCCCCGGTTTTGTGGCCGAAACCGGGAAACCAGGCCTTCAAGTCCATCCCCCGGTTTTGAGGCCGAAACCGGGGAACCCGACGTCCGTCGCCTGAGTTTTGTGGCCCAAACTCAGAAACCCGCCAGCGCCTAGGTTTTGAGGCCCAAACCTGGAAACCGTCCTCAGCCTGAGTTTTGTGGCCCAAACTCGGCAAACCCGCAACACCCAGGTTTTGTGGCCCAAACCTAGAAACCGTCCACCCGGTGGTTTTTCTGTGGCTCAACCACCAAACCGACGCTGTAGAGGGGATGCACCGCCCGTGCACCCCGTCCACCGACATGTGTCCCCGGGTCCTCGACCCGAGCAACACCGTGCCCCGCAAGTCTCCACTCGTCGCTGTCCCAGGCTGTAAGCCACAACAGCTGATCCTTAGGCCACCGGTCCCTCAGTCCAAGCCTCACGTCCACCCTTCACCGCTCCCTGTCCGTCGGCACGACACGTCTCTACTTGACCTTCACCTTGCCCTCGATCACTGTCTCCGTGCTCGACACAAGCCAAAGAACATGCGCATCAAACCCGTTGACAATCACTCATCACCCGAGACTCAGCATACACCCATGTATCCGCAATCTCCCCCTTGATATGTGCATTGTCAACTACACACACACAAATCATAATGAAATAGAAGAAGGAAGGAAGAAGGAGAGAGAACTCGACCAAATGACCCAAAAGCATAGCAAAGCCGAAGAAGGTCAAGTGGAAAGAGCAAGACAACTTGGTCCCCAAAGACATGGGCAACGGCTCGACGCAACCAAGCAAAGCAAAGCTAGCCCTCAAGAAGAGGTAGAACAGGATCAACACCGCTAGCAAGAAAGCTCGAAATCAACTGTTACCAGCTCAAGAACAAAAGAGCTTGATACCAATTGAAACTGAAGAACAAAAGAGCTCGATACCAAATGAAGAGTCGGAAAGCGTCCGCTAGTCCCCCAAGAAAGAGGCAAAGACTCAACACAACTAGCTTATCAAAAACGCTCCGTACCAACTGTTACCAGCTCAAAAACTCAGCAGCGAGCAAACTCCCCCTCAAATAGTTCACACAACCAGGAAATCTCCCCTTAGTTCAACTTGGAGAGCACATGATTTGTCAATATTTTCTCCCCCTTAGTTGAAAATGCACCATCAAGCAAGTTTCTCCTCCTTGACAGAATTTCTTCCCGCTTCCAAAATGCATATGAGTCAGAAATGCAAGTTAGAAGCTTCAGGAATATAGTCAATAGAACGAAAAGATGCTCCACAAAGTATAACTCCAATGACTCAACAACATCCACAACATGCTAGCAAAGGCTCAACCTGATCACCAAATACAAAATATGAACATGTGAGCAAAGTGAGCAGTTTTAGCCATTCAGAAAAGGTTGTTCACCACAAAATAGCACTAAACATGTATAGAAAGGAATTCAAACAAGTGCTAACCATGTATACAAGGTGAACTACTCCTAGCAAAGTTCAATCATCATGCTATAGAATGAAACATAGACTTGTGATTTCAGATTTTAATCGGAGTTGCAGCGGTGAAAAATTCACAAGTTTAAAATTCAGCATGTGACTGCGAGAGGTTGAAAGCTTGTCATTGCCTAATTTTTCAACCAAGCTAAGCCTATGCATATGCAATCAAAAGCTTAAAGCGTCGGTTTCGGTCATACACTACACGGCTCAAGTTTAACACAAAGTGCAATGAGAAACCGTCTTGATACCGTGATGTGTTGACAAGCAGTCTCGTCTCGATCTTTTCAATTCACTTAAAACTTGGTTCAAAGTTATTGACAAAATATGAACATACCAAGCAAGTGAATGACTCAGAACTAGAGACATAGCAACCTAGCATATATGAAAAGCACGAGTGAATTCAACATATCCTACACATGCTAGTTGCATATCTCAATGGTGAACAGTTTTAGATTTTTAAGTTCATTAAGCAAGTTAACCATTTACAAAATAGCTTAGCTCACAACATGTATCAGTGATTAGAAAGAGCATAAGCTACAAGCATCATCATAAAGCATCGGAGTATACTAGACAGAGCATAATCACATTCTAAAGATTATATGCATGAAGCTCAGAAAGTAAAGATGCATGAAGAAATGCAAAAACTAACCTATCAGAAACGAAAACAAAAGAAACGAAAGAAGTGTGAGACTATGATACAAGAACCAAAATGTTTCCCCCATCTAAAAGGGGAAACACACACCAAGCCCACCTCTCAACCGATTAAAGGTTGATTGATCCAAAGGCTCGGTGAAAATATCAGCCAACTGATGATGAGTATCGACGTGGCGAAGGTCGATATCACCCTTCTCAACATGGTCTCGCAGAAAATGAAAGCGCACATCGATGTGTTTGGTCTTAGAATGCAGCACAGGGTTCTTAGCAACGCTAATAGCACACGTGCTGTCACAAAGCAAAGGCACGCGAGAAAAGCTCAGACCAAAATCACGCAAGGTGGCCATCATCCAAAGCAACTGAGAACAGTAGCTATCCGCAGCAACATATTCAGCCTCTGTGGTAGACTGAGCGACACTAGACTGCTTGCGAGAAGACCAAGATACAAGAGAAGAACCAAATAAACTGACAAGTCCCAGAAGTGGACTTGCGCTCAACTCGGCAACCAGCAAAATCGGTATCAGAAAAAACCGCAAAGGGAGAGGGTGGAGGAAGCGGAGTACCAAATCCCGAACTCATGTGTGAAACGAAGGTACCTCATAATGCGCTTCACAACCTGACGGTGAGAAGTGCGCGGCGACGCCTGAAAGCGCGCACACAGACACACCGCGAACTGGATGTCCGGGCGTGTCGCCGTCAGGTAAAGCAGCGATCTGATCATACTCCAGAACTTGTTCTGGTCCACTGCTTCTCCATCCACATCCGCATCCAGGGCCGTCGTGGTCGACATGGGTGTTGGAAGAGGCTTGGCCTCACCCATATCGAACTTCTTCAGCAAGTCTTTGGTATACTTGCCCTGGTGCACAAACGTCCCTTCTCGGGATTGCTTAATTTGCAATCCGAGAAAGAAAGTCAGCTCGCCCATCATACTCATCTCAAATTCCCTGCTCATAAGATCTGCAAACTTGGCAACCAAAGCGTGAGAAGAACCACCGAAAATGATATCATCCACGTAAATTTGGACCAAGAGAGTGTCTTTGCCTTGCTTGAGGAGAAAAAGCGTTTATCCACACATCCCATTTTAAAACCCTTAGCAAGCAAAAAGGTTTTCAATCTATCATACCAGGCTCTAGGAGCTTGTTTTTAAACCATATAAAGCTTTGTGGAGTTTAAAAACATGGTTTGGAAACTTGGGATTTTCAAAACCGGGGGGTTGTTCTACATACACCTCTTCTTCTATGTAGCCGTTTAAGAAGGCACTCTTGACATCCATTTGAAAAAGTTTAAACCCTTTGGATGCAGCAAAAGCCAAGAGTATCCTAATAGCCTCCAAACGAGCTACAGGAGCAAAAGTCTCCACATAGTCTATCCCCTCCTTCTGACTATAACCCTTCGCTACAAGTCTGGCCTTGTTCCTCACAATGTGGCCATCCTCTCCTTGTTGTTTTTGAAAACCCATTTTGTCCCAATAGGATTACAGTCTGGAGGAGGAGGAACCAAACCCAAACCCGATTTCTTTCAAAATTTTCTAACTCCTCATGCATGGCATTGACCCAATTTGGATCCGTCAAAGCGTGTCCAACATCTCGGGGTTCAAAATCAGCAACAAATGCAGAATGAGCAAAGTGAGAGATTTGTTGTGACCTGGACCGAGTGACACGTTCATCGATGCCGCCGATCATCTGTTGAGGCGGGTGTTGGCGCTGAATGTGTCGTGGCGCCTCCCGAGCTAAAGATACCTCCCCCTCAACAGCAGCTGGTGCCTCCCCGGGTACGAATGGTACAGCCCGAGGCGGCGGGTCCCACGGCCCCCAAGTAGAAGAGGAAGAAGTGTCGGGGCCGTGAGTCATAGTAGAAGCCACTCCTTGCGGCACAGCAGGTGGAGGAGGTGTTGGATCATCCATCCCTTCAGCAACCTCGTCCTCGTCGTCAAAAAGAGGCTCACCAACCTCATGATCACCTGCACGCTCAAAACGAGAAGAAGGACAAACCATGGTCTCGTCAAAGGTGACATCGGATGTCTCCATGACTCGGTTAGTATCAAGGTTAAGTACACGATAAGCTCGAGTGTGAGTGCCATAACCCAAAAATACACCGTCAGAAGAATGAGACTCAAATTTGTCCAGGTTGCCTTTCTTGAGTATAAAACAGTGGCAACCAAAAACTCTATAATAGCTCACTTTGGGCTATCTTCCAAAACGCAACTCATAAGAAGTCTTTTTCAAGAAAGCTCAGAGAAAAATGCGATTGGAAATATAGCATGCAGTGTTCATAGCTTCAGCCCAATATCGCCTAGGAGTCCTATGCTCATCGAGCATCGTCCTGGCCATCTCTACAAGGGTCCGATTCTTCCTCTCTACAACACCATTTTGTGGCGGTGTGTAGGGGGAAGAAAACTGATGCTCCAAACCCAAAGAGTCACAAAACTTCTCAAAATCCGAATTCTTGAATTCAAAACCATTATCACTACGAATAGCTCGCATCGAGTTCATAGGGAACTCGTTCTGAAGACGCAAAATCAGATTGCGAGCAAAAGAGAAAGTCTCAGTCTTCTTAGTCAAGAATAAGACCCACGAATATCTTGAAAAATCATCAACAACAACAAGCACATACCACTTCCCCCCAACGGAGCTCACCCGAGCCGGACCAACAAGGTCCATGTGTAAAAGCTCTCCAGGGCGCTGTGTCATGACCTGAGTCACTGGATGGTGGGGAGCGGCAACCATCTTCCCATGTCTACAAGAATGGCAAACAAGGTCCTTTTCCATGGACAACTTGGGCAATCCTCGGATTAGGCCAAGTGAGCTAAGCCTTGCAAGCAAGTCGAAGCACAAATGTCCAAGTCTCCTATGCCACTTCCAAAGATCAGAGGAGGAAGGACCAACCACAAGACAACGAGAAACTCCAAACGACTCCGAGAAATTCGCACGAAAGACTTTCTCAAAGGGCGAAATCAAACATACAAGATTGCCCTGAGGATCTAAAATACGACTGAGATTCAGTTTAAAACGAATCTCGTAGTCATCATCAAAAAGTTGCAAAACTGAAAGAAGGTTAAAATGCAAGTTAGAAACAAGAGCAACATCACGCAACACAAAGTGCTCATTAACTCGCACTGACCCACGAGACAACACTTTACCTTTGCTATTGTCGCCGAAGGTGATAAACTCCTTTCCGGCAACAGGACTAAGACTGGAGAACCACTTGGCGTTTCTGGTCATGTGCCTCGAGCAACCGGAATCCACCAACCAAATGTCCTCCAATCGTTTTACCTACATCAATAAAAAGACATAGGGTGAGCATACGGTCCAACACTGGGGTGAGTAAAATAGGAAGAATACCAGTGTTGGGCCGGCTGCTCAAAAGAACGGTTAGTAGAAAAACCATTCCTAGCACGCCTACGGGGAAAGCGATCACCACGCACAGGAAAACATGGTCCGCTAAGGGAAGAGCGTCCATCGCGATACTCAAAACGCGATGGGGGAAAACGCTCAACAAAGCCTCCGCCACGGGGTCCGTATCCTGCAATGTCAGGACCCCGTCAGGCAACACCTCCCTGACGCCTAGGACCTTGAGGCACTCCGCCTCTAGGCCTAGCAGCTCTCTTCTGAACATTCGGCACATGTACATCATGGAAAGGATGGTACATGTCCGCATTGTTCATCTCCCTGGCACGACGCTCCTCTCTCTTGCGCCGAAAGCAAAAATCCCTCAAGTGTCCATCTCTCCCACAATGCTCACAATCACTACTACAGAACAGGGTCATAGGCCGATTCTCAAAATCGTCTTTAGTCTCGGTGTTTTTGTCGCCCGGGACTAATAGACCCTTTAGTCCCGGTCGGTTTCACGGACTGGGACTAAAGGGCCTGCCCCAACGGCTACTGCGCAGAGCTGTCGGGGCAGGGACCCTTTAGTCCCGGTCCGTGTTACCAACCGGGACTAAAGGGCACTCTTTAGTCCCGGTTGGTGCCACGGACCGGGACTAAAGATTTAGCCACGGTTTGTGGCTTGCCCCGGGATAAATGATCACCTTTTAGCCCCAGTTTTTAATACAAACCGGGACTAAAGCTCCCCAGTTTTTAACCAGCCAACTTCTTCCTCCCCCGAGCTAGAGACATTCAAATTTCAGTGAGCTTCTTGCTTGTTCTTGCTTGTTCTTCATTGCTCTTCGTCTCCGGCGTCAATTGGTGACCTTCTTTGACTCCGTCATCGTCTCTTTGCGTTTAGAGGTAACTATTTTCATCTCCTACCATGTCTTTTGAATATGAGAGGAATTTAATTAAAATATATACTTTGCAAGAACAAGCATAGAGAGTTGAGTAGTTTAAATTGGTTCATCACAATCACTTGATAGTTTTCTACTGCTAGGTAGTATCCATTCTATATTTCATACTTATGCAAGATGAGTAATATTGAATTTTATTGTCTTTTTAGTATATTTTCAATATAAAAATGTGGAATTTATAATAGTTTGCAACAATAAATATAAAGAGTAGATAATGTGGAAATTGGTATTGTTATATCATATTTTTCGATTATCTAAACAAATAGATAAATTTAGAGTTTTTTTATTTATAATTGTTTAGAAAATTAGGAATTTCCATGTAATAGTTTAAAAAATGAGCATGGATATAGTAGATGGCAACCGTGACCGGGTCCTCAGCATCTCATCATCGGGATCCGAAGCGTTTGCGGCCGGATCTTCCTCTCATTGCTTGCGGCAAGTGTAAGCAGAAGATTGTGAAGGAGTACCGAGTGAAAAAAGAGGGAATCAACAAGGGTCGTATATTCTACAAGTGTCCGGACCATGAGGTGGGTTATTATTTACCCGCATTTGATTAATATGGTTCATTCGTATCGGTTTTGCTTGATGATGTTGTTTAAATTTCTTATTCTTTGTTCTAATTGCAGTGGGAGGGCACCGACGGATGTAAAGGTTGGTACTAGGAGGAAGAGTACATTCAGCACGTACGAAATTCTGTTGCACAGGAGGTTGCCGCTGAAGGTGATGAGGCAGTGAGTCAGCGGCAGCAGCCCATCCATGCTGATGAAGCGAATGATCTGTCTATTTTAGTTGGGATCGGACGCGAACTAATTATGTTGCTTAAGTGCATTTTATTTTTAGTTTTTTTAGTGCTAGCTGCGATAGTCTTCGTTGTAGTCAAGCTTGTTTGAATTAATCAATCATGTGATGTCATGAGTGTTGTGCAATAACATGAGAAACTACTAAGTGCATGGTTGTAATATTTAATGCAGATATTGTCACGCAATTGGATGTATAATGTCAATCGTCGCTCCAAAGAGTTCATTGCTGGCGTGCACTATTTCTTAGGTGTGGCTGAGGCAAACAAGCAGGATGGTTTCATGTGCTGCCCATGCGCCGTCTGTAAGAATTTGAAGGAATATTCATGCCCAAGGACTCTTCATACGCATTTGTTGAAGTCGGGTTTCGTAACAAACTATATTTGTTGGACGAAGCATGGAGAAAGGGGGGTTGTAATGGATGATGGTGAAGAAGGTGAAGAAGAAATGGCTCACACTGATATTATTGCTCAGTACGGTGCCTTTGATGATGATGCAGTGGGGGGAGATGGTGAAGAAGATGCGGCAGCGACAGAAGATGTGACTGCTGATGTTGATGCTCTTGGTGATGCCATTCGTGATGCACAAAGAGAATGTGAAGGTGACAAGGAGAAGGTCAAGTTTGAGCGCATGCTAGAGGATCATAGAAAATTGCTATATCCCACTGCTGAAGATGACCAAAAAAAGCTGGGTACTACGCTGGAACTGCTGCAATGGAAGGCAAAGAATGGTACATCCGATAAGGCATTTGGACAGTTATTGAAGATAATGAAAAAGATGCTTCCGAAAGCGAACGAATTGCCCACCACTACGTACCAAGCAAAACAGGTCGTCTGCCCTTTGGGATTAGAAATCCAGCAGATACACGCATCTCCTAATGACTGCATCCTGTACCGTGGGGAGGAATACGAGAATTTGGATGCATGCCCGGTATGTGAAGCATCACGGTATAAGATAAGGCGAGATGATCCTGGTGACGTAGAGGGTGAAGAACGTCCAAGCAAGAAGAAAATCCCTGCCAAGGTTACGTGGTATGCTCCTATAATACCACGCTTGAAACGTTTGTTCAGAAATAAGGACAATGCAAAGTTGTTGCGGTGGCATAAAGAAGACCGTAAGGTAGACAATATGCTGAGGCACCTAGCTGATGGATCCCAGTGGAGAGCGATAGACAGAGAATTCCTAGAGTTTGCAGATGAGGCTAGAAACTTGAGGTTCGCTTTAAGTACAGATGGTTTTAATCCTTTTGGGGAGCAAAGCAGTAGTCATAGCACTTGGCCAGTTACTATATGTATCTACATCCTTCCTCCGTGGTTATGCATGAAGCGAAGTTCATTATGATGCCGTTGCTCATCCAAGGGCCGAAGCAACCTGGCAACAACATCGATGTCTACCTGAGGCCATTAGTTGAGGAACTTCTACTTCTATGGAGCAAACCAGGCATACGCGTGTGGGATGAGTACAAATAGGAACACTTTGACCTGCGAGCATTATTGTTCGTAACAATCAATGATTGGCCGGCTCTAAGTAATCTTTCAGGCCAGACAAACAAGGGATATAATGCATGCACACACTATTTTGAAGACCTTGACAGTTTATTTTTGAAAAACTGTCGGAAGGTCGTGTATGTTGGGCACCGTCGGTTTCTTCCTGTGGGCCACCCAGTAAGAAAGAAAGGCAAACATTTTAAAGGTAAGGCAGACCACCAAACCAAGCCTCGTAACCGAACCGGAGATGATATACTCAAAATGGTGAAGGATACGAAAGTAGTATTTGGAAAGGGACGGGGCAGCGAACCTGTTCCCAAAGACGCTTCGGGACACGCACCCATGTGGAAGAAGAAGTCCATATTCTGGGAGCTACCCTACTGGCATGTCCTAGAGGTCCGCCATGCGATCGACGTGATGCACCTGACAAAGAACCTTTGTGTGAACCTGCTTGGATTCATGGGTGTCTACGGAAAGCCTAAGGATTCACTTGAAGCACGACAGGACTTGCAGCGCATGAAAGAACGAGACAACTTACATTCGGAGAAGACAGATGACGGGCGCCAGTACTTAAGCCCTGCTAGCTACACTCTTAGCAGAGAAGAAAAGGAAAGCATGTTTGAATGCCTTAACAGCATCAAGGTCCCATCTGGATTCTCCTCCAATATAAAGAGAATAATTAATGTGCCAGAGAAGAAGTTCCAAAACTTGAAGTCCCATGACTGTCATGTGCTTATGACCCAATTGCTTCCTGTTGCTCTAAGAGGAATTCTACCTCCACATGTACGTCTAGCCACCGTGAAGCTATGTGCATTCCTCAATTCAATTTCACAAAAGGCAATCAATCCAGAGGAATTTTCTACTTTGCAGAATGATGTCGTTCAATGTCTCGTCAGCTTTGAGTTGGTGTTCCCTCCATCCTTCTTTGATATCATGACACACCTCCTAGTTCACCTGGTCAAGGAGATCATTATTCTCGGTCCTCGATCATATGTCCAAGAGTCGTACTCCTCCTTCTTGCCAAAATGTCGTCCTCGATCATATGTCCAAGACTCAAACCTAAGGACAAAGACACACTGGAAGAAGAACTTGGTGCCATCTCGAAAAGCACCGTTAGTGTTAGCCAAAACACAAGCTCAACACCTCGACAAGCAAAGTCGGAAACAGAACCGCTCTCAAAAAGGGTCGCCTTCGCGGATCCGGAACCGGTTAAGGTAGAGAGATCCTTAACTGGCTCCGATACCAATTGAAGGACCGAAAATGCTAAAGCAAGGCGACCAGAGGGGGGGTGAATGGGAGCCTAAAAATTTCTTCTCAGAAATTCCGGCCTCTGTCCCAACAAAATCAACCCCAAGAGCAAAGCCGACACACGTGATGTCCACGACCCAAGAGAATGGGTGGATGTTCCCTAGGAACACAGCGGGACACCACAAAAGCTCCCTCTTCCAAATCCACGCGAGTCAACTAGTGACAGGATGGAGTTTGGGTAACCTCAACCTCCCCCGAGCAACGCGAGGGGGATTCAGGCAATCTCGCAAAGCGGGAAGCCCGGTTTCTGTAGAGCACAGAGTCGGGAATCCAACGCAAGAAGCGGATCTCAAATCGGAGCTCGAACGCAAAAGATACGGACGAAAACGCGTTCTGTCAGCACTGACCGGACTCACTGGTGCGTCCGGTCGATAGGCACCGGACGCGTCCGGTCAGCTGAACTGCGTTCTGGGAGCTCTCTGTTCACGACCGGACTCACGGAGAAGAAGCGTCCGGTCGTTACAACTGAGCGTCCTGTCAAGCACCGAGGAGGCAATGAACAGTGCCTTCAGTGCGTCCGGTCATGCGAAACCCTAGCGTCCGGTCGCACAAAACGCTTTCTGACAATATTGACCGGACTCTGAGGTGCGTCCGGTCAGGAACGATCGGACGCGTCCGGTCCACAGAAACTCGTTTCGGGAGCTCTCTGTGTTGGACCGGACTCTGCGTTAAGGTGCGTCCGGTCGAATCCCAGTCAGCGTCCGGTCACCACGCGCGAACTGGACAGCGCGGGTGTTCAACGACCGGACTCTGGCTCGGTGCGTCCGGTCGCTATGAGGCAGCGTCCGGTCAGCCCGACCAGTCCCCTGTTCATCCACCGAATCGACCCGATTTCCCTCAAATCAAAAGCACTAGGGCTCTAACTTCGTGTGAGGGATCACAAGGATGTTAGTGAGCTACTCCTAAGAGATCATGGCTCGAACCTAACTCCAAATCGGTGAATCGAAGAAAACGGTGAGGAACGGGCAAGAACTCGATCCCAAAACTAAATCCGCCCGATCTGTGAGTTCGTGAGGTATTAGAGAAATTCCTTCGGTAGAAAGAAGACTCTCACGAAGCTACACAAGATGGTTCAAACGGATTTGCGAATCTTCCCTCGAAACAAGAATTCTCGTGAAGAGCGAAAGAGGGGAAAACGTGCAAACGCGAAGAACAAAATCGCAAGACAAATCAAAGCACGAATTTGATCCTTGGACTCAGAGGAATGGATGATTCATTAAGCACTTGGTGTACGGGCTACAAGCCACTCCAGCAGATCAAAGCTTGGATGGCGAAAAGCTCAAGAACAAGAGCCAACTCTCCTTACCCTAGCCTACTCTCACAGGAACAAAATGAGAGAGACACCACCACTAGTCTGCCAAGGATGCGGCTGCCCTAGCAGCCCCCTCCATATATATAGGCGCACGTCCTAATGACCAAGGCGCCCTTACATTAAGCACTCGTCCCAAATACCCCCAGGGGTAAAACCGTCCAGACTTGACAGTCTTCATCCGACGGCCACGCCCGCACATCCGGTAGCTTCGCCTCGACGCAACCTCACCCGATGCCGCCACGTGCCGCCACTGTCGACCGCCGCGCCTTCTCACCGATAGCTTCGCCGCAACGCAAGCCTCTCGGTGCCGCCACGCGTCGACCGTCCTTTCGGACCAACCCCCTGGTTTTGAGGCCCAAACCAGGCAAACCGGCCACCCCGAGTTTTGAGGCCCAAACTCGGAAACCCGCAAGCCCAGGTTTTGAGGCCCAAACCTGGAAACCGTCCATCCCGAGTTTTGAGGCCAAACTCGGAAACCGTCGATGGTAGCTTTTTGAGGCTCAGCTACCGAACCCGCACCGTAGACGGGATGTGGTTCTCACACCCCGACCACCGGCACCGATGCCGATGCATGTCCAGCCTCCACGCCGGGCACAACGCCTTCGCCTTCCTTCTTGACTTGGCCGACGGCACTCGCGCCGCACGCAAGCCCATGTCCGACCTCCCGCCAAGCAACCCGACTCCAGCGCCTTCCTCCCGACTCGGCCGATGCACCGCACATCCCCATGTGCTCTTGCTCGCCGATGCCACGTGCCAGCTACCACAGCTGGTCCTCTGGCCCTCTGGTCCCTCAGTCCAAGCCTCCCGTCCGCCTTTCACCGCTCGGTTCGTCGGCATGGCACGTCCGCCGCACGGCACGCCCATCCTTCACCGCACCCGGTCCGTCAGCACGGCACGGCTCAACTTGACCTTCACCTCGCCATAGACCACTGTCTCCGAGCTCCACACCTGCACATCAACACAGCCAAGAGACACATGTCGCACACACACACCAACCCAGAAACACCACACAACTCACGCCACCGGTTAGTCATAAGCATTAAGCGCATAGCAAATAATGACTCAACCGGGTAAAAGCCTCAAACCTTCCTCAACACAGTCAATCATTCATCATATGTATTCTCAATCTCCCCCTTGATGAATGCATTGACTGACAATAAAATCAAAAAGGAAGGGTTTGAAGGCCAGTCTCACTCAAGTGCCCAAAAGCCAGGTAAAAGCAAACACAAGGCCACTTGAGAGAGGGAGGATCATGAATACTCCAAATAAAAGCTCTCGGTCCCAAAAGAAATGGGAAAAGCGGGCAAAGCCTCCACATAACCGAAGAGTCAAGAGAAGACAAGAGTTTCATGAATCCCAAAAGGCACTCGAAAACCAATCTCAAAAATTGTCAAACAATCATCACAAAAAGAAACCAAGGTACTTATCCACTTGGATTCACTTGGTCCACATAACCGAAGAGTCAAGAGAAGACAAGAGTTTCATGAATCCCAAAAGGCACTCGAAAACCAATCTCAAAAATTGTCAAACAATCATCACAAAAAGAAACCAAGGTACTTATCCACTTGGATTCACTTGGGTTACTCCCCCTTAAGAAACCAAGGTACTTATCCACTTGGATTCACTTGGGTTACTCCCCCTTACTTGGGTTTCTAAATTTGCCCCCTTACTTGGGTTTCTAAATTTCTCCCCCTTGATGATTGAATTGACAGAAACTAAGCACAAGAGATGGTTTGAGATACCAACACCGAAAGCTTGGTCCCCAAAGACATGGGCAACGGCTCGACGCAACCAAGCGAAGGATCGGAGCAACAACTCAACAAAGAGCAAAAGACTTGGTTCCCAAAGACATGGGCAACGGCTCGACGCAACCAAGTCAAAAATGAGCTAGTCCTCAAGAAGAGGCAGAAAAGGGCTCAACACCGCTAGCTCAAGGCTCGACACCAAATGAGGCTGAAACAGCGCATAAGAAGCAAAACTGCCAGTCCCTCAAGATAGAGGCACAGAGGCTCAACACAACTAGCAGAAAATTTGATACCATTCAAAATCAGCCACAAATTGGTGAAAACAGCTAGTTCCTCAAGACAGAGGCAAAACGGCTCAACACAACTAGCTGAAGGCTCCAAACCAATCAAAAATACCAGGCAAAAACTGCTAGTCCCTCAAGAGAGAGGCAAAACGGCTCAACACGACTAGCACGCTCGATACCAATGCCTTACGGCCAAACATGCTCCGCACCAATGGAAAACCAATCGAAGCGTACCAATGAAGGAACACAAGGAAGGTTCAATTCCAATTGAAAAAGCCCAAAGAAAAGGCTCAAGTCGAAATGGAGCACAAACACTCGGAGCATGCGGAGAAGCAGCAAGACAAAAGCGACTCCCCCTGAAAGCAAGCCTATATACAAAAGCTAGGCAATACAGCTCAAGACATCAATTGCATTCCATACCGGAAGATGGATACCAATTGGAACACATAAAAGAGCTATACCGAGTGAAGATACCAATTGAAGAAGAAACCAAAAGAGCTAAAACTCCCCCTCGCTCAAAGCTCTCCCCAAAATGCATGACTCTCCCCTTTGTGCCAACACTGAAGCTCCCCCTTGAAAACAGCTTCTCCCCCTTGACAAAGGGGAACATGCTGAGGGGTTTTGACATTTTCCACAAAATTGACACAAACACAAGACAAGTCATCCAAAAGCATATGGGGGCAGTGAGAAGCATTAAAAGAGCCCGAAACCAATCGAAGGTGACCACAAAGAATATCGGAGCTGGGGGTATGCACACTAAGCTAGAATGCATGAAATGTACAATGCAACAGCTTCAAGTGTATAGCAATCAGAATAAAAAGATACTCAATGGGGTGCTGCCCTGAAAGTGTAGCAATCAATACAAATGCTAGCTAAGGCTCAAACTGATCAAATGAATACGAAATATGAACAATTAAGCATATGAGCAGTTTTAAGCCATTCGAAAAGGTGTTCACCACTAAAATAGCACTTAGCATGGATAGACAGGAAATCAACCAAGTGCTAACTCAGGTATAAAAGGTGAACTACCCCTAGCAAAGTTCAATCATCATGCAATAGAATGAAGCATAGACTTGTGTTATTTTTTTTAAAAATTTTATTGGAGTTTGCAGCGGCATTAACACAAGTTCATATTAAAGCATGTGATTGCGAGAGGTTGAAAGCATGGTCATTGCCTAACTTTTCAACCGGGCTAAGCCTATGCAAGAAAAGCAATCAGAAGCTTAAAGCACCGGTTTCGGTCTTACACTACACGGCTCAAGTTTAACTCAAATGTGCAATGAGAAACAGTCTCGATACCGTGATGTGCTGACACATGCAATCCCATCTCGATCTTTTCATTTCACTAATACTTGGATCAAAATTTTAAGCACAATGTACATATGAACAATCCAAGCAAGTGAATGACTCAGTGCAAGAGACATAGCAACCTAGCATACAAAAGATAGCATAAGTGATCTCAACACATCCTACCCATGCTAGTTGCCAATCTCAATGGTGAACAAATTAAAGGTTTCATAGTTGATTAGTCAAGTTCACCATTTGCAAAAATAGCTTAGCTCATAGCATGTATCAAGTGATCAAAAAGAGCCTAAGCTACAAGCATCATCATGAATAAACAGGGCATACCAAAAAGAGCATAGTCTTATTTTCATTACTATATACATGAAGCTCTAAAATGCAAGATGTACATGATGAAATGCATGCAAAAGCTAGTCTATCAAAGACAAAGCAAAAACTAGCCTAAAAGGAACACCCAAAACAAAAGGGTATCGGAGATGACCAACTATGATACAATAAGCAAAATGCTTCCCCAACTAAAAGGGAAACACACATCCAGCTCACAAGCGAAGAGCCAGGAAATGCTCAAGCGACAGGCAGCAAAATCCACATCGGAAAGACCACACAGCAGAAAAGGGGTCGAAGAAGGAGTGTACCAAAAACCGAACTCAGAAGTGTGTCGGAGGTACCTCATGAAGCACATGACCGCCTGCTGGTGTGATGCCCGAGGGGACGCCTGATGCTGCTGAACTCCGGGGCGCCTGCCTCGCCGAAGTCGCCTCCCCCTCGCCTGATGCTGTCGCTCCCCCAGGTGCTGCTAGTGCTCGCTGGAGAGCTGCTCGAACGGAACCCTAAGTCGTGGAAGAAGTGGGATCGGGTCCGTGAGCCGAAATGCTCTCTCCAGGCTCCTGTTCTCCTGCACACTCAAAAGCAGAAGAAAACACAAGGCATTGTCTCGTCCAGTGTGACCTCAAGGTCTCCACGAAAACGGTTAGTCACATAAAAGCATAAGGTAAGCTCTCAACAAAAAGAGGTCTACCCATGAATGATACCGCAAGGAGATATGAATCCAAACTAGACAAGACTACCATGCAACAGGATAAAGCACTATGGAGCAGAATGCATCCTAAGGACATGATTAACTCAAACGCAGCCTAAACCTCAACACATGCTACAATGCAAGATAATGATAGCAATAGATCCAAAAGCATGTAACATGATAAAATCGAGGAAAGACTAGTGCTCAAACTAATCATATCAACAGGATACATGTAGCTAACCAAAACTAGCACCTGAAAAGTGACACCTAATGAACATCACACCTCTACAAGTAAAGCTCATGGAGAGGTATGGTAAAACATGGCATAATGTTCATAAGGATCACAGACTAGCATGAAAAGTGGATAATCCACAAAAGCTATACACAAAGCTAGCAAGACATGATATACAAGATAGCACATGCTAGACTAAAGCAAAACATGATACAAAAGAAAATGTACATGTAAAAGCTATACAAGTAAGCACATGATAGAACCATCTCATACCACAAGACATAGATCATGGATGTACAAGGTATGAGTGTAAAAGAGGGCTCACCAAGCTATAAAAGCCTCTTTGGAGGCAAATCTAAGCGGGATGTAGAGAACCATCAACACTTGGTCACATCTAAAAGATCAAGCTCCATCAGGCGCATGTTCTCCATCCCGCGTCCTCATATCTACACACAAGAGGACAAAGTAACCCGAGCCTTGGATCCCGAAGGGTTAGCAAGCATGTACTTGGGGATCCAGGACTTGGTCACAAATCTCAACTTCTCATGTGGGTTAGCATGATGCAAATGCTGGTTCAACGACGATTTTGAAACACCCTTGGAAGCATTCCTCAAAAGGACAACTCGAGGAGAAGAACGAGTCGTACCACGGGAAAAGAGGCAAACATCTTCCAAGGTTTTTGTAGAAGAACCAATAGATGCACCATGAGAAGCATGACGTGGACCAAGAGAAGAAGCACTAGAAGCATGTCCACGACCATGACCTATCCCACTAGAAAAGGAGTCATAAAACCCATCAACAAAAATGGGCTTCTTACTAGGAACACAAGCGTTCACGCCATGAGAAGGGCTATGAACCACCAACTTCCTAGAAGAGCGAGCTTGGCGCAAGCGTTTGGCACGCCGATAGCAAAAGCTTTCTTGATGCCCATCTTTCTCACAAAAAGAGCAATGGTACAAAGGCCTACTGGAAGGCACACCATTCTCCGACAAGTGAGAAGTCCCTTGGGACTTAGAACAAGAAGCATCAACCACCAACTTGGTGCCAATGCTAGGAGCACACGTGCCATGAGAAAGGCTACGCGGCTTCCTAAAAGCCTTAGCTCGAATTCGCCGCTCGTGCTTGACACGGCGAAAACAAAAATCGAATGAATGTCCATCCTTCTTGCAAAAGGTGCAATGGAAAACCGGATTGGGAGGACGAGTCCCAAAAATATGAGGAGCACCCTTGTCAAGAGAAGTCCCTTGGACATCACTCGAAGAACTAGCAAGGTTAGGAGTAGCTATGAAAGAGCTATCCGAAACCTTGGCACTAGTGCTAACGTCAAAAGACTCACGCGCAACACAAGAACTCAACTCCGGTTGCAAAGAAGCAATTTTAGAAGCATCAACATCGGAGTTGCAAGAAGTGCGTGACACAAACAACTTAGCACAAAGGCTCTTGCACCTTTTGGCTAAAACCTCATTCTCAAACATGAGGCGATCACAAGTACCACAAGGAGTGTTTTTCAGATTCTCCATCTCCTCCTTTATGCACTCGGCATATGTGGTACGCAAGAGCTCAACTTCACTCTCAAGGTTGGCACTCATATCATTGTGCTCAACCAACTTAGCGCTCATATCATCGCGCATTTGCTTCAAAACCAAAACTTCTTTTTCCAAATCAATGCATGATGTGCACATGAAATCGGTGGAAGAAACATCACCATTCCCATCAAGCAAAGAATCATGAGTAGCACTAGAAGCATGGCAAGCATTTTTATTCAAAGAGCACAAGCTACAAGGCCTAGCATTTATTTCAATAATTTCAGCCCTAGCATGCTCAAGTTCATCTACACATGTGGTGTGAGTCAATTTTAATTCATTAATTTCAGCATGCAAAGACTCACATGAAGCACATGGTAAAGAAGCTTTTGACCTAAGCAAGGCTATTTCAGATTTAGCATAAACAAGGTCCTTGCGCAAGTCAAAGCAAACAAGACATGGTATAGAAGCATTTGATTTCAACATTTCATTTTCAGATTTTAAGCTAGCAAGAGAAAAGCATAGCTCATCATTCTTCCTAACCATGTCACTACAAGAGGTGCAAGGTAAAGAAGCACTAGACTTCCAATGAAAAAGGCCACATTTCAACCTAGCAATGGAGCATTTCAACTTCTTGATCTTTCTATGCAAGGTATCACAAAGCTCATCATATCTCAGGTTATCATCACAACAAGCTTCAAATCGTTGGGACAAGATCCCAAGACTAGCGAGAAGTGTACCTTTCTTGGCCTTGCCAAGTTCACGTATACGATCCTCCGTTGAATGCTCATCATCTCCTAGGAAGTCCAGCAAAGCTTCCACCTCACGTTCCACCTCAAGAGTCGTACTCCTCCTTCTTGCCAAAATGTCGTCCTCGATCATATGTCCAAGACTCAAACCTAAGGACAAAGACACACTGGAAGAAGAACTTGGTGCCATCTCGAAAAGCACCGTTAGTGTTAGCCAAAACACAAGCTCAACACCTCGACAAGCAAAGTCGGAAACAGAACCGCTCTCAAAAAGGGTCGCCTTCGCGGATCCGGAACCGGTTAAGGTAGAGAGATCCTTAACTGGCTCCGATACCAATTGAAGGACCGAAAATGCTAAAGCAAGGCGACCAGAGGGGGGGTGAATGGGAGCCTAAAAATTTCTTCTCAGAAATTCCGGCCTCTGTCCCAACAAAATCAACCCCAAGAGCAAAGCCGACACACGTGATGTCCACGACCCAAGAGAATGGGTGGATGTTCCCTAGGAACACAGCGGGACACCACAAAAGCTCCCTCTTCCAAATCCACGCGAGTCAACTAGTGACAGGATGGAGTTTGGGTAACCTCAACCTCCCCCGAGCAACGCGAGGGGGATTCAGGCAATCTCGCAAAGCGGGAAGCCCGGTTTCTGTAGAGCACAGAGTCGGGAATCCAACGCAAGAAGCGGATCTCAAATCCGAGCTCGAACGCAAAAGATACGGACGAAAACGCGTTCTGTCAGCACTGACCGGACTCACTGGTGCGTCCGGTCGATAGGCACCGGACGCGTCCGGTCAGCTGAACTGCGTTCTGGGAGCTCTCTGTTCACGACCGGACTCACGGAGAAGAAGCGTCCGGTCGTTACAACTGAGCGTCCTGTCAAGCACCGAGGAGGCAATGAACAGTGCCTTCAGTGCGTCCGGTCATGCGAAACCCTAGCGTCCGGTCGCACAAAACGCTTTCTGACAATATTGACCGGACTCTGAGGTGCGTCCGGTCAGGAACGATCGGACGCGTCCGGTCCACAGAAACTCGTTTCGGGAGCTCTCTGTGTTGGACCGGACTCTGCGTTAAGGTGCGTCCGGTCGAATCCCAGTCAGCGTCCGGTCACCACGCGCGAACTGGACAGCGCGGGTGTTCAACGACCGGACTCTGGCTCGGTGCGTCCGGTCGCTATGAGGCAGCGTCCGGTCAGCCCGACCAGTCCCCTGTTCATCCACCGAATCGACCCGATTTCCCTCAAATCAAAAGCACTAGGGCTCTAACTTCGTGTGAGGGATCACAAGGATGTTAGTGAGCTACTCCTAAGAGATCATGGCTCGAACCTAACTCCAAATCGGTGAATCGAAGAAAACGGTGAGGAACGGGCAAGAACTCGATCCCAAAACTAAATCCGCCCGATCTGTGAGTTCGTGAGGTATTAGAGAAATTCCTTCGGTAGAAAGAAGACTCTCACGAAGCTACACAAGATGGTTCAAACGGATTTGCGAATCTTCCCTCGAAACAAGAATTCTCGTGAAGAGCGAAAGAGGGGAAAACGTGCAAACGCGAAGAACAAAATCGCAAGACAAATCAAAGCACGAATTTGATCCTTGGACTCAGAGGAATGGATGATTCATTAAGCACTTGGTGTACGGGCTACAAGCCACTCCAGCAGATCAAAGCTTGGATGGCGAAAAGCTCAAGAACAAGAGCCAACTCTCCTTACCCTAGCCTACTCTCACAGGAACAAAATGAGAGAGACACCACCACTAGTCTGCCAAGGATGCGGCTGCCCTAGCAGCCCCCTCCATATATATAGGCGCACGTCCTAATGACCAAGGCGCCCTTACATTAAGCACTCGTCCCAAATACCCCCAGGGGTAAAACCGTCCAGACTTGACAGTCTTCATCCGACGGCCACGCCCGCACATCCGGTAGCTTCGCCTCGACGCAACCTCACCCGATGCCGCCACGTGCCGCCACTGTCGACCGCCGCGCCTTCTCACCGATAGCTTCGCCGCAACGCAAGCCTCTCGGTGCCGCCACGCGTCGACCGTCCTTTCGGACCAACCCCCTGGTTTTGAGGCCCAAACCAGGCAAACCGGCCACCCCGAGTTTTGAGGCCCAAACTCGGAAACCCGCAAGCCCAGGTTTTGAGGCCCAAACCTGGAAACCGTCCATCCCGAGTTTTGAGGCCAAACTCGGAAACCGTCGATGGTAGCTTTTTGAGGCTCAGCTACCGAACCCGCACCGTAGACGGGATGTGGTTCTCACACCCCGACCACCGGCACCGATGCCGATGCATGTCCAGCCTCCACGCCGGGCACAACGCCTTCGCCTTCCTTCTTGACTTGGCCGACGGCACTCGCGCCGCACGCAAGCCCATGTCCGACCTCCCGCCAAGCAACCCGACTCCAGCGCCTTCCTCCCGACTCGGCCGATGCACCGCACATCCCCATGTGCTCTTGCTCGCCGATGCCACGTGCCAGCTACCACAGCTGGTCCTCTGGCCCTCTGGTCCCTCAGTCCAAGCCTCCCGTCCGCCTTTCACCGCTCGGTTCGTCGGCATGGCACGTCCGCCGCACGGCACGCCCATCCTTCACCGCACCCGGTCCGTCAGCACGGCACGGCTCAACTTGACCTTCACCTCGCCATAGACCACTGTCTCCGAGCTCCACACCTGCACATCAACACAGCCAAGAGACACATGTCGCACACACACACCAACCCAGAAACACCACACAACTCACGCCACCGGTTAGTCATAAGCATTAAGCGCATAGCAAATAATGACTCAACCGGGTAAAAGCCTCAAACCTTCCTCAACACAGTCAATCATTCATCATATGTATTCTCAAGTCCAAGCCTCACGTCCACCCTTCACCGCTCCCTGTCCGTCGGCACGACACGTCTCTACTTGACCTTCACCTTGCCCTCGATCACTGTCTCCGTGCTCGACACAAGCCAAAGAACATGCGCATCAAACCCGTTGACAATCACTCATCACCCGAGACTCAGCATACACCCATGTATCCGCAATCTCCCCCTTGATATGTGCATTGTCAACTACACACACACAAATCATAATGAAATAGAAGAAGGAAGGAAGAAGGAGAGAGAACTCGACCAAATGACCCAAAAGCATAGCAAAGCCGAAGAAGGTCAAGTGGAAAGAGCAAGACAACTTGGTCCCCAAAGACATGGGCAACGGCTCGACGCAACCAAGCAAAGCAAAGCTAGCCCTCAAGAAGAGGTAGAACAGGATCAACACCGCTAGCAAGAAAGCTCGAAATCAACTGTTACCAGCTCAAGAACAGAAGAGCTTGATACCAATTGAAACTGAAGAACAAAAGAGCTCGATACCAAATGAAGAGTCGGAAAGCGTCCGCTAGTCCCCCAAGAAAGAGGCAAAGACTCAACACAACTAGCTTATCAAAAACGCTCCGTACCAACTGTTACCAGCTCAAAAACTCAGCAGCGAGCAAACTCCCCCTCAAATAGTTCACACAACCAGGAAATCTCCCCTTAGTTCAACTTGGAGAGCACATGATTTGTCAATATTTTCTCCCCCTTAGTTGAAAATGCACCATCAAGCAAGTTTCTCCTCCTTGACAGAATTTCTTCCCGCTTCCAAAATGCATATGAGTCAGAAATGCAAGTTAGAAGCTTCAGGAATATAGTCAATAGAACGAAAAGATGCTCCACAAAGTATAACTCCAATGACTCAACAACATCCACAACATGCTAGCAAAGGCTCAACCTGATCACCAAATACAAAATATGAACATGTGAGCAAAGTGAGCAGTTTTAGCCATTCAGAAAAGGTTGTTCACCACAAAATAGCACTAAACATGTATAGAAAGGAATTCAAACAAGTGCTAACCATGTATACAAGGTGAACTACTCCTAGCAAAGTTCAATCATCATGCTATAGAATGAAACATAGACTTGTGATTTCAGATTTTAATCGGAGTTGCAGCGGTGAAAAATTCACAAGTTTAAAATTCAGCATGTGACTGCGAGAGGTTGAAAGCTTGTCATTGCCTAATTTTTCAACCAAGCTAAGCCTATGCATATGCAATCAAAAGCTTAAAGCGTCGGTTTCGGTCATACACTACACGGCTCAAGTTTAACACAAAGTGCAATGAGAAACCGTCTTGATACCGTGATGTGTTGACAAGCAGTCTCGTCTCGATCTTTTCAATTCACTTAAAACTTGGTTCAAAGTTATTGACAAAATATGAACATACCAAGCAAGTGAATGACTCAGAACTAGAGACATAGCAACCTAGCATATATGAAAAGCACGAGTGAATTCAACATATCCTACACATGCTAGTTGCATATCTCAATGGTGAACAGTTTTAGATTTTTAAGTTCATTAAGCAAGTTAACCATTTACAAAATAGCTTAGCTCACAACATGTATCAGTGATTAGAAAGAGCATAAGCTACAAGCATCATCATAAAGCATCGGAGTATACTAGACAGAGCATAATCACATTCTAAAGATTATATGCATGAAGCTCAGAAAGTAAAGATGCATGAAGAAATGCAAAAACTAACCTATCAGAAACGAAAACAAAAGAAACGAAAGAAGTGTGAGACTATGATACAAGAACCAAAATGTTTCCCCCATCTAAAAGGGGAAACACACACCAAGCCCACCTCTCAACCGATTAAAGGTTGATTGATCCAAAGGCTCGGTGAAAATATCAGCCAACTGATGATGAGTATCGACGTGGCGAAGGTCGATATCACCCTTCTCAACATGGTCTCGCAGAAAATGAAAGCGCACATCGATGTGTTTGGTCTTAGAATGCAGCACAGGGTTCTTAGCAACGCTAATAGCACACGTGCTGTCACAAAGCAAAGGCACGCGAGAAAAGCTCAGACCAAAATCACGCAAGGTGGCCATCATCCAAAGCAACTGAGAACAGTAGCTATCCGCAGCAACATATTCAGCCTCTGTGGTAGACTGAGCGACACTAGACTGCTTGCGAGAAGACCAAGATACAAGAGAAGAACCAATAAACTGACAAGTCCCAGAAGTGGACTTGCGCTCAACTCGGCAACCAGCAAAATCGGTATCAGAAAAACCGCAAAGGGAGAGGGTGGAGGAAGCGGAGTACCAAATCCCGAACTCATGTGTGAAACGAAGGTACCTCATAATGCGCTTCACAACCTGACGGTGAGAAGTGCGCGGCGACGCCTGAAAGCGCGCACACAGACACACCGCGAACTGGATGTCCGGGCGTGTCGCCGTCAGGTAAAGCAGCGATCTGATCATACTCCAGAACTTGTTCTGGTCCACTGCTTCTCCATCCACATCCGCATCCAGGGCCGTCGTGGTCGACATGGGTGTTGGAAGAGGCTTGGCCTCACCCATATCGAACTTCTTCAGCAAGTCTTTGGTATACTTGCCCTGGTGCACAAACGTCCCTTCTCGGGATTGCTTAATTTGCAATCCGAGAAAGAAAGTCAGCTCGCCCATCATACTCATCTCAAATTCCCTGCTCATAAGATCTGCAAACTTGGCAACCAAAGCGTGAGAAGAACCACCGAAAATGATATCATCCACGTAAATTTGGACCAAGAGAGTGTCTTTGCCTTGCTTGAGGAGAAAAAGCGTTTTATCCACACATCCCATTTTAAAACCCTTAGCAAGCAAAAAGGTTTTCAATCTATCATACCAGGCTCTAGGAGCTTGTTTTAAACCATATAAAGCTTTGTGGAGTTTAAAAACATGGTTTGGAAACTTGGGATTTTCAAAACCGGGGGGTTGTTCTACATACACCTCTTCTTCTATGTAGCCGTTTAAGAAGGCACTCTTGACATCCATTTGAAAAAGTTTAAACCCTTTGGATGCAGCAAAAGCCAAGAGTATCCTAATAGCCTCCAAACGAGCTACAGGAGCAAAAGTCTCCACATAGTCTATCCCCTCCTTCTGACTATAACCCTTCGCTACAAGTCTGGCCTTGTTCCTCACAATGTGGCCATCCTCTCCTTGTTTGTTTTTGAAAACCCATTTTGTCCCAATAGGATTACAGTCTGGAGGAGGAGGAACCAAAACCCAAACCCGATTTCTTTCAAAATTTTCTAACTCCTCATGCATGGCATTGACCCAATTTGGATCCGTCAAAGCGTGTCCAACATCTCGGGGTTCAAAATCAGCAACAAATGCAGAATGAGCAAAGTGAGAGATTTGTTGTGACCTGGACCGAGTGACACGTTCATCGATGCCGCCGATCATCTGTTGAGGCGGGTGTTGGCGCTGAATGTGTCGTGGCGCCTCCCGAGCTAAAGATACCTCCCCCTCAACAGCAGCTGGTGCCTCCCCGGGTACGAATGGTACAGCCCGAGGCGGCGGGTCCCACGGCCCCCAAGTAGAAGAGGAAGAAGTGTCGGGGCCGTGAGTCATAGTAGAAGCCACTCCTTGCGGCACAGCAGGTGGAGGAGGTGTTGGATCATCCATCCCTTCAGCAACCTCGTCCTCGTCGTCAAAAAGAGGCTCACCAACCTCATGATCACCTGCACGCTCAAAACGAGAAGAAGGACAAACCATGGTCTCGTCAAAGGTGACATCGGATGTCTCCATGACTCGGTTAGTATCAAGGTTAAGTACACGATAAGCTCGAGTGTGAGTGCCATAACCCAAAAATACACCGTCAGAAGAATGAGACTCAAATTTGTCCAGGTTGCCTTTCTTGAGTATAAAACAGTGGCAACCAAAAACTCTATAATAGCTCACTTTGGGCTATCTTCCAAAACGCAACTCATAAGAAGTCTTTTTCAAGAAAGCTCAGAGAAAAATGCGATTGGAAATATAGCATGCAGTGTTCATAGCTTCAGCCCAATATCGCCTAGGAGTCCTATGCTCATCGAGCATCGTCCTGGCCATCTCTACAAGGGTCCGATTCTTCCTCTCTACAACACCATTTTGTGGCGGTGTGTAGGGGGAAGAAAACTGATGCTCCAAACCCAAAGAGTCACAAAACTTCTCAAAATCCGAATTCTTGAATTCAAAACCATTATCACTACGAATAGCTCGCATCGAGTTCATAGGGAACTCGTTCTGAAGACGCAAAATCAGATTGCGAGCAAAAGAGAAAGTCTCAGTCTTCTTAGTCAAGAATAAGACCCACGAATATCTTGAAAAATCATCAACAACAACAAGCACATACCACTTCCCCCCAACGGAGCTCACCCGAGCCGGACCAACAAGGTCCATGTGTAAAAGCTCTCCAGGGCGCTGTGTCATGACCTGAGTCACTGGATGGTGGGGAGCGGCAACCATCTTCCCATGTCTACAAGAATGGCAAACAAGGTCCTTTTCCATGGACAACTTGGGCAATCCTCGGATTAGGCCAAGTGAGCTAAGCCTTGCAAGCAAGTCGAAGCACAAATGTCCAAGTCTCCTATGCCACTTCCAAAGATCAGAGGAGGAAGGACCAACCACAAGACAACGAGAAACTCCAAACGACTCCGAGAAATTCGCACGAAAGACTTTCTCAAAGGGCGAAATCAAACATACAAGATTGCCCTGAGGATCTAAAATACGACTGAGATTCAGTTTAAAACGAATCTCGTAGTCATCATCAAAAAGTTGCAAAACAGAAAGAAGGTTAAAATGCAAGTTAGAAACAAGAGCAACATCACGCAACACAAAGTGCTCATTAACTCGCACTGACCCACGAGACAACACTTTACCTTTGCTATTGTCGCCGAAGGTGATAAACTCCTTTCCGGCAACAGGACTAAGACTGGAGAACCACTTGGCGTTTCCGGTCATGTGCCTCGAGCAACCGGAATCCACCAACCAAATGTCCTCCAATCGTTTTACCTACATCAATAAAAAGACATAGGGTGAGCATACGGTCCAACACTGGGGTGAGTAAAATAGGAAGAATACCAGTGTTGGGCCGGCTGCTCAAAAGAACGGTTAGTAGAAAAACCATTCCTAGCACGCCTACGGGGAAAGCGATCACCACGCACAGGAAAACATGGTCCGCTAAGGGAAGAGCGTCCATCGCGATACTCAAAACGCGATGGGGGAAAACGCTCAACAAAGCCTCCGCCACGGGGTCCGTATCCTGCAATGTCAGGACCCCGTCAGGCAACACCTCCCTGACGCCTAGGACCTTGAGGCACTCCGCCTCTAGGCCTAGCAGCTCTCTTCTGAACATTCGGCACATGTACATCATGGAAAGGATGGTACATGTCCGCATTGTTCATCTCCCTGGCACGACGCTCCTCTCTCTTGCGCCGAAAGCAAAAATCCCTCAAGTGTCCATCTCTCCCACAATGCTCACAATCACTACTACAGAACAGGGTCATAGGCCGATTCTCAAAATCGTCTTTAGTCTCGGTGTTTTTGTCGCCCGGGACTAATAGACCCTTTAGTCCCGGTCGGTTTCACGGACTGGGACTAAAGGGCCTGCCCCAACGGCTACTGCGCAGAGCTGTCGGGGCAGGGACCCTTTAGTCCCGGTCCGTGTTACCAACCGGGACTAAAGGGCACTCTTTAGTCCCGGTTGGTGCCACGGACCGGGACTAAAGATTTAGCCACGGTTTGTGGCTTGCCCCGGGATAAATGATCACCTTTTAGCCCCAGTTTTTAATACAAACCGGGACTAAAGCTCCCCAGTTTTTAACCAGCCAACTTCTTCCTCCCCCGAGCTAGAGACATTCAAATTTCAGTGAGCTTCTTGCTTGTTCTTGCTTGTTCTTCATTGCTCTTCGTCTCCGGCGTCAATTGGTGACCTTCTTTGACTCCGTCATCGTCTCTTTGCGTTTAGAGGTAACTATTTTCATCTCCTACCATGTCTTTTGAATATGAGAGGAATTTAATTAAAATATATACTTTGCAAGAACAAGCATAGAGAGTTGAGTAGTTTAAATTGGTTCATCACAATCACTTGATAGTTTTCTACTGCTAGGTAGTATCCATTCTATATTTCATACTTATGCAAGATGAGTAATATTGAATTTTATTGTCTTTTTAGTATATTTTCAATATAAAAATGTGGAATTTATAATAGTTTGCAACAATAAATATAAAGAGTAGATAATGTGGAAATTGGTATTGTTATATCATATTTTTCGATTATCTAAACAAATAGATAAATTTAGAGTTTTTTTATTTATAATTGTTTAGAAAATTAGGAATTTCCATGTAATAGTTTAAAAAATGAGCATGGATATAGTAGATGGCAACCGTGACCGGGTCCTCAGCATCTCATCATCGGGATCCGAAGCGTTTGCGGCCGGATCTTCCTCTCATTGCTTGCGGCAAAGTGTAAGCAGAAGATGGTGAAGGAAGGTCCCCGAGTGAAAAAAGAGGGAATCAACAAGGGTCGTATATTCTACAAGTGTCCAGGACCATGAGTGGGTTATTATTTACCGCATTATTGATTAATATGGTTCATCGTATCGGTTTTTGCTTGATGATGTTGTTTAAATTTCTTATTCTTTGTTCTAATTGCAGTGGGAGGGCACCGACGGATGTAAAGGTTGGTACTAGGAGGAAGAGTACATTCAGCACGTACGAAATTCTGTTGCACAGGAGGTTGCCGCTGAAGGTGATGAGGCAGGTGAGTCAAGCGGCAGCAGCCCATCCATGCTGATGAAGCGAATGATCTGTCTATTTTAGTTGGGATCGGACGCGAACTAATTATGTTGCTTAAGTGCATTTTATTTTTAGTTTTTTAGTGCTAGCTGCGATAGTCTTCGTTGTAGTCAAGCTTGTTTGAATTATCAA
>CM019829.1:33859494-33882843 GCA_009763385.1 Coix lacryma-jobi var. lacryma-jobi
GGAGGCTCGCGCGCGTGGGTTCCCTCACCATCACCGCGAGGACCGGGCCCTCGTCGGCCAACGTCCCCCGCGACTACCTCCGCTACAAGCTTTCCACCAACCAGGCGGGGTGGGACGACCACTGGTTCTACCTGCGGAACGAGGGCGGGCTCCTTCCGCAGTACACTGGCAAGGTCATCACCCAGCGCCCGGAGAAGTGGAACTGGGGCGTCGCGGCGGAGAGGCAGCGCCACCTGTTGCCGCTGATGAGCACGATGTGGACGCTGGTGGAGGACGAGAAACTGACCGTCCAGGCGGTCATTTGGGCGTTCCATCAGCGGAGGGTCCTTCCTCTGGCAGACCGCCCCCTTCTCATGTTCGAGATGGGGCCAAACGCCTCACCCGAGGCGCTAAGCCAACCGAGGATGGCTGAGGAGATGCTGCCTCGGAACGAAGCTACCTCTCGGGTGACGCTCACCGTTCAGGGGACGTTCCACCCAGAGGAGGCCGACCTGATCATCATGGCACCCGACGAGGGGTGCCTCGACCTGGTGAGCCACCCTCGAGTTAGGTTGTCTCGAGCCCCCTCCTCCTCTCCCTTTCTTCGAACCTTGTTTGCTCTCCTCGTAGTTTTTCTCATTCGAGCCGCTTCTTCCTCGCAGGGGGCGTTTACTTGTCGCGCGTCGAGGCCCCCGGTGAGGGAGGACGCCGCGGAAACACAGGTGAGGCGCCTCTCTGCTCAAAAAGACAAAGAGAGAAAGGATGCCAGAAAGAAGAAAGAGAAAAGCAAAAACTTGCGTCGATCGGCTCGGGAGCAGAGGCTGGCGAAGGCTCGTCGCAACCGGCGGCCTAGAGATGAGTCCCCCGAGCTCAGCTCCTCGAGCTCGGAGGAGGAGGACGATGATGATGACGAGAGTGACGACGAGGGGATGGATGCGTGTTTGAGGCGCGCGGGGGTCGTCGACGTCCCGGCTGACCACTCCTCTGTGTAGGAGGATATCTTGGAGGTCCCCCCAGCGAAGGGATCACGCGGGACGCAGCCGCGGAAGGCGGCATCAGGCCCAGCCTTGTCGGGGGCTCAGGGCATGTCGAGCTCCGCGCCGGTCGCGCCGGCTGTCGCGAAGAAGCCGCGGACCAGGAGCGCTATCGCCACGGCGCAGATGGAGACCACGGCCGCATCGACCCAAACGGGGGGTCTCGAGAGGGGTCGGCCCTCGAGAAGCGGCCAACAGGTCGAGAAGGACTCCGGGCTTGACCGCCGCGAGCCGTCAAGGGCGCCGTCGAGCCCGCGGAGGAGCGGGCAGCACGAGGGGGCGTCGAGCCCCTGCCATCTTGACCGTCGGGGAGGGAGCCCCCGGGCGTCTCATGACCAGGGGCATGAGCGTCCCCGGAGTCCATCGCCGCACCGCCGCCGGGACACAGAAGCGGATGCGGGAGGGCGCGACCGCCAGCGCGAGCGACGGAGCAGGTCCCGGAGCCCGCGCCGGGGCATGCGCCACGACGACAGCACGAGGGAGGTACGGTCGCCCTCCCGCGACGTGGGGCGGAAGGAGGGCTCTCCCTCGAGGTCGAGCCACGGGAGGCGTCGGGAGCCCTCCCCCCATCCCAGCCCCGCGGAGACGGCCCAGGCGCAGGGCTCGAGCCGTGGGGTGGGCTCGAAGCCCCCGAGTGGGTCCGGCGATTCTGGGAAGAAGCCCAGCCGCTTCTTTGGGTGAGTAATTTTCTTGGATCTCGTCGGTAGTGAGGCTTTACATCTTTACTTTTAGTGATGCATGTCATCTCTGGTTTGTCAGGGGGAAGCACTCCTACCAGGAGGTGGACCATGCAGCGTCCAAGCGGGCCAAGACCTCGAGCTCCGTCGAGGCTCAAGCACTTCGAGGTACGGCACCTTCCTCCGCTAGAGAAGCCGCTTGGCTGGAGAAGGCTCGAGCTGCTATGGCTCGAGGAAGCAGGATGGTCGTCGCAAATTTTGGTGAGGCCGTCGCCATCGACCACAGGGGTCGAGGCATCCTTCCCGGTTCTGATATCACTGTCATCTCTTATTGCAGGGGCCACAGCTTACGGCATCGAGCCTGCCACCACCACGTCCACTGAGGCGCTGCCTCCTCCCCCTCCTCCTCCTCCCGCGATGGCGCCAGTTGGTAGCGCCACCCTTCCCCCCACCACGACGGTTGTTCCGGGGGAAGCGCCTGGGGCGAGCACGGCCCCGCCGGTGTCTGGGGCCGAGGAGACTACGCCCCTCGAGGCTCCGACCGACACGAGCCGGGCTGCGGAGGAAGGAAAGGGGGGGAGGCGTTGGCGGAGAAGGAGCCGACGGTGGAGGACCTCCTGAACGAGATGGAGCAGGGGCCGCTTCTCGCCGCGGGCTTGACGATGATGGAGGTGCCCGAGGCGCCGGCTAGCGCTGACAAGACGCCGGAGGACCCGGCCAGGGAAGAGGGGGAGGAGTCGAGCCTTCTTTTGATCGACCCGCCGCCGCTCGAGCCTTCGCCCCCACGCGAGGTTATGACGCCGCCTCGGGAGGCGGTGGAGCAACAGGAGGCGCCGGCGGAGGGACGGAGGGAGCCGGGGCCCGTGCCGTCGGGCGGCGGGCCGCAGCTAGGGCAGCTCATGGCGGAGGAGGGTCTGCTCGACATCGAGCTTGACCGACCAGTATGGCCGTTTCCTGACGCGCCGAGCCCGCCCCTCGCCATGGTCCCCGTCGAGCAACCGTCCCAGCGGGGGGCCCCGCGCGAGGTGCGGTTCATCTTCCGGGAGGTGGCCGAGCTCATGGCGGAGGCGGAGCGGTCCTGCTCTGAGGAGGCGGGCCGGTCCGCACAGGTGTCGGCCGCCCTCGCGAGGGCTGAGGCGGAGCTTCAAGTTCTCCACGCTGAGCTGAGCCGGAACGCCCAAATGGCGAGCCGGCTCAACGAGGCGGAGGCGGAGGTCCAGGCGGCTCGAGGTGAGGTCGCTCGATCCAAGGAGGAGGCCGCCGCCGCCCTCGAGGCGTCGAGGAAGGAGGCCGCGGACGCCCGAAGCGAGGTCACCTCCGTCCGGGCTGAAGCTGAGGCGGCGAAGAAGGAGGCCGCTGACGCCCGAGGCGAGGCTGCCACCGCCCGAACCGCAGCGGAGGCGGCGAGAAAAGAGGCTGAGGATGCTCAACGCGATGCCGCCGCCGCTCGGTCCGCAGCGGAGGCGGCGAAGAAGGAGGCCGCTGACGCCGAGAGCGGTGTCGCCACCGCCCGAGCTGCCGAGGGGGCGGCGCGGCAAGAGGTGATCCGAAAGGATCTGGCCCTCGCGGAGACGGGCAAGCTGGTCGAGGAGCTTAGGTCCGAGAAGCTCCTCATGCTGGCCGAGAAGCGCAGGCTCGAGCAGCGCGCTGAGGGCCTTACCAGCGACCTCGCCGAACTAGGGCAACACTGCGATGGTGAGGCTTACACCTTGTCCTTGCTTTGGCCTCGAAGTTTTTGTTACGCCGCAGTCTCACTTTTCCTCGTTCGTTGCGCAGGGGTCGAGAAGACGGTCGAGGAGCTCCGCGCAACGAACCAAGCTCTCTTGGACCAACTCCAAAATGAGACGATGGTGGCGGAGCGGGCTTGTGCTTCCCTCGACCGGCTTGGCTCCATGTGGGGTGTTCCTCCGGTGGCTGCGGCAGAAGGTGCGGTGGCCCAAGGCGACGCCTTGTGCTTCCTCAACGTAGCTGCGCGGGACCGTGTCCGGCAAGCTCTCCACCATGGCGTCAAGCAGACGCTCGCGGTCGTCCGCTCCGGCTTCCGCTTCCCAGTCCACGTTGTCGCCAATGGCTTCATCGAGATCGAGGGGAAGGACGAGGAGTGGAACAACCGTCGTGTCGACAAAATCTTGGAGAAGATGGAGAGGCCGGGGACGTCGCTCGCGAAGATCTTCGAGGAGGACGTGCTGCCTCCTGACGCCAGCAGCGGTGTCAAGGACCCTCCTCCCTCTAGCTCGGGTGTCGAGGCTGAGCCCGCCGTGGAAGACCTCGGGGAGGAGTATCGGACCGACGAGGACTGAGGCCTGCGTGCCAAATTTGGGCGTCGAGGCCCTTGTAAGAATTTTATGACATGAATGAGGGTGCGTCGAGACCCATTTGTATATATGACTTGTTTATTAAAAGAGTTGTTTTCTTTTCAAATGTGTTTGACCACTTCTCTTTGTTGCAAGCTCGAGCTTCTGCTAGCTTAGTCTGTGTTCCTTCGATACGTCGCGAGCCCCTCGAGGGGAGGCGTAGGTAGGGTACCGTAGCCCAGGGGCGTAGGTGGCCGTCTACGTCGACGCCTCCCGACCCTTGGAGGCTCGAGGTATTTTAGGATTTAGACGTCGCTAGTTCACTCGAGGCACGAGTCGAGACGAGGGTCGAATTTTTGAAAAGAAAACGCGTTTTTTCTGGAGTCGGGGGGGTCCCCCCGTCAGCCCCCGAGGGAGGCTCGACCCTGAGCATGGCAGGGTCGAGGCTACCTTAAGTTGCTAATTGAAATGAATGACAGTGCACGAGTTTGTTCATTCATGTTTGACATGTTTGTACAAAGCAACAAAATGAACAAGGCCTCGAGGCCTTTAAGGGTAGAAGCGACATAGCTGAGATATGTTCCACGCGTTCGCCAGGATCCTGCCTTGGTCATCGTAGAGCTTGTATGTTCCTGGCTTGAGCACCTTAGCCACGGTGTATGGGCCTTCCCACGGAGGGGTGAGCTTATGGCGCCCTCGATTATCTTGCAGCCGTCGAAGCACGAGGTCCCCCACCGCTAGGTCCCTTTTGCACACGTGCTTGTCGTGGTAGCGTCGAAGCGTTTGCTGGTAGCGTGCGGAGTTAATGAGCGCCACGTCTCGGGCCTCCTCGAGCTGGTCCTTGGCGTTGGCGAGCCTTTCGTCGTTGGTTTGCTCGTTGTAGGCTCGAAGTCGAGGTGAGCCGTACTCGAGGTCCGTAGGCAAGACGGCCTCGGCGCCGTAGGTTAGGAAAAACGGAGTGAACCCGATGGCTCGACTCGGCGTAGTCCTGAGGCCCCACAGCACCGAGGGGAGCTCTGCAGCCCACCCCTTTCCGAAATTTTTGAGGGTCTTGAACAGCCTCGGCTTCAGCCCATGGAGTATCATGTCGTTGGCGCGCTCGACCTGCCCGTTGCATTGAGGGTATGCAACCGAGGCCCAGGTTACGCGAATGCCATTGTCGTCGCAGAAGTTGGTAAATTTTTTGCCCGTGAATTGGGTGCCATTGTCGGTGATGATGATGTTAGGCACCCCAAACCGGTATATGATGTCTGCGATGAACTCGATGGCTTTCTCGGAGGTGGGGTCGCCTATGGGCTTGGCCTCGATCCACTTGGTGAATTTGTCGATGGCCACGAGCACATGCGTGTACTTTCCGGTTGTCATCTTGAGGGGACCCACGAGGTCGAGCCCCCAGACGGCAAACGGCCAAGTAATGGGGATCATCTGCAGGGCGTGCGTGGGCTGGTGCGTTTGCTTGGCGTAGAATTGACACCCATGGCATGCTCGGACCAAGCGCTTGGCGTCTCCAATGGCGGTCGGCCAATAGAAGCCTTGGCGGAAGGCGTTCCCAACCAGGGTCCTTGGTGCTGCGTGGTGGCCGCAAGCCCCCGAGTGCATGTCGTCGAGGAGCTTGCGTCCTTCCTCGAGGGGGATGCAGCGCTGAAGGATCCCGGTCGGGCTTCGTCGGTACAGCTCCCGTTCGTCGCCGTAGGTAACGTAGGTCTTGGCCTTTCGAGCGATGCGTCGAGCCTCCGTCTTGTCTTCCGGTAGCACGCCTTGCGTCAAGTAGTTGAGGAACGGCGTCCGCCAGTCGAGGGGTTGTGATGACGAGGTGGTGGGTGCGTCGATTTGCATCACCTCAGCGGATGTCGAGGGGTCATTCCCGAGGGGTGGCGTTGAAGGTCGAGCCCCCGTGTCTGGCTCGAGGGGTGGCGTCGAGGGGCCAGCCCCCGTGTCTGGCTCGAGGAGTGGCGTCGAGGGGCCAGCCCCCGGGCCGATTTTGACGGATGGCTCGAAGACGTCCCTCGAGAAAACATCTGGTGGAACCGTGCTGCGTGTGGACGCCAGCTTTGCCAGCTCATTGTGACGGAACGACCCTAATCCCATGGCCCACGTGTCCCTGTCAACCTCTGACAGCTGAACCCATGTTCCATGTGATTAAGACATGTTCGCCACCGGGCTACATCAGTGCCCAATGTCCGCAGGATCATCTCAAGATTCGGTTACAGCATTGCATACTTTTACAAATAACATCGGAATAATGAGCGGAAGACTTAAATAACATTAGTTTTACAAAACAGGGTTCCAAATAGAAATTAAGGTGCAGTTATTACAAACCAAGTTCTGATAATAGAAATAGACATAGGCAACATAGTGGAGAACAGCAAAGATACTTATAATCACCCAGCCCGAGGGTGTACAACTATTCTTCGGCCTCATCGGCCTCTTCCTGGACGATGGTCACGCAGCAGGGTGCAAGACACATCGGGGACTCTGTCATACCTGCAGCATGGGTAACAAACCCTGAGTACTGGGGTACTCAACAAGACTTACCCGACTAAAGAAAAGGGAGAAGACTCAGGAATGAGAGGCTTAGGGTAGTCAAGGTAAGGCTTAAGCAAGATCAAGTATTTTGCAGAAAAGCATTTTTGTAAACCTTATTTTACTTTGGAAAGATTCAGTATTCCTCAATTCTTCATCGTTCATGATTCATTTTACATTTCAAAACATTCCTAGTTGAGAACCACTCTCCGTTGATAGTCAGTGACCAAGTCTCCATAACCGAGGAGCAACGTTAATCCGGATAAATAATACTCAGCTGAGGATCCCTATCCACACTGCATATGTAGCACCCAAGCTTGCATATGCCAACTCGTCTACCACGATTCCTCCAAGATTGGACCCGGTCCTACGCCACCCGGAAGTACAGTACACCACTCCTATCCAGGTACGACGACCACGTGGGTACATGCTACTTCCGCCATCTCTCCACTCCCAGTGCGCGGTTGTCGGTCCCAATCAAGGATTTCTCGGAGCCAGAGCTTTCCGAAGTATGTGAATAGTTACAAGTCTTGACCAGCAGGCCCCCATACGGATGGTCCCTAATTTTTCCAGCCAGAACTATACCTTGGTTATATCTCACCCAAGCGTAATAGTCCTATCAGTTTTTCAACCCTGTCCCGGTCGGTGTCAACTGTTGAGTCCCGGACTACAACATGACGGCACTGTACGCTCGGACAACCTCTCCTCGCTATTGACTAGGTACGGATCAGATACCTAGCCAACAGCCGGGGAGTAAGACCAAATTCCCATAAACATTCCTTAAGTGATCACACTTTTTGAAATTGGCATTTTATTGCAAAGTCTAATTCGATAAGCATTGCTAAGCATTTTTCAAATACTTTTGAAAAGCAGGTATCGGGTGTATCAGTGGTCAAGGTGGATAGTGCATCAATTAGGATAACACACAACTCTTATAAACCTAATGCAATAATTTAACTCAAAAGCATTTAAGGAAATTATTTTATAAATTCAAGGAAAGGGTTAAATGCACCGGGGCTTGCCTTGGAGAGCAAAAAGGACGGGCTCGGGGTCGGCAGTGTAGGCGTCGGAGCTCGGGGTTACTTCGGGAGCAGGTTCGTCAGCGGCTGCTTCGACTTTGACGCCTTCTCCTTCGGTCACTATACGGACGCAAGGATGTATGCTTACGAGGATGCTGACATGAACAATAGGACAATTCTACTGTTTCTAGAGTACAATTTTTCGGCGCATAAGTAACTTCTAGAACAGACACGAAGTTACTTATCTTGTTCTCTAAGCAAAATTAATCACTCTATTAAGCATCATTTATCCGACCTAAACACAAAACAAGCATGGCATCACAGACATCATAGACCAAAAGGGTGGGGGTCTATGAACAGCAAACAATCCTAAAAGTCACTCACAGGGCATACAACATGAACTCTATTTGATTTTCTATTTTTCCTAAAAAAAATCACTTTATGCAGTTGCTCCAAAATTTACCCAATTAATCTCATAAGTTTATTACGGTATAAATAGATGTCAAAACAAATTTCATAATTTTTAGAGGTCATTAAGGTGCTCAAATAAAATCAGACATTAATTAACGGAAGGCACTATTAACAATTAAACAAATACCCAAAAATCAACTTGCTTCAAAAGGCTTTAAAATTTCACCAGAGACTAAACATGACATAGCTAGCACATAAAATTTTATCTCATGATTTTTGGAGCTACACATGATTTTCTAAAAATCTAAAACCATTCATTTCTTAATTAAAAGGGAGATTTTTCATTTTCAAACTTTTGCACAAAGTCCAAGTTTCATATTTTTTTAAAATACTAAATGGTATAAAGAGTCTACCATAAAATTTTCAGAATTTTTGGAGCAACACAGAAAATCACACGAAAAGAAGAAAAAGGAACACTATTCACAACTTCCCAAAAAGAAAAGAGCACTGTGCTCTTTCCTCGCAAGGCTCGGGCGAAACGGGAGGCTCGGGCGAATCGGAAGACATGTGTTCGTCGAGGCCTGGCTCGAGCGAAGCGGGTTCTGTGAAACGGGCTCGGGCGAGACGGAAGCGACTGCTTCGTCCGAGGCCTGGCTCGAAGGCTCGGGCGAGACGGAAGCGACTGCTTCGTCCGAGGCCTGGCTCGAAGGCTCGAGCGAGATGGAAGCGACTGCTTCGTCCGAGGCCTGGCTCGAAGGCTCGGGCGAGACGGAAGCGACTGCTTCGTCCGAGGCCTGGCTCGAAGGCTCGGGCGAGACGGAAGGCTCGGGCGAACCGCAGGCGAGGCGGACGGCGGGCCGACCGCTCGGGGCTCGCGCTGGGAAAGCCGAGGGTGGGGAAAGATTCGCGAGCTCACCGAGAGTCTGGTGGGAGGCTCGGCGAAGCGGTGCAGGGTCGGAGGACGGAGCTCGACGGGGGCGGTGCTCCGGCGGAGCTCTCTGGCGGCGAGCGGCGTCCGGCGGCTCTGTCCACCAAAAGAGATCACCGAGGTGCGGTTAGAAGCGCACGGAGGTGAGGAAGAGAGGGCAGGGGTCGGAGGGACGGGAGGAACACTCACGGCGGCGAATTCCTCGCTTAGCCGAAACGCGGCCGCTTGCCGGAGTCGGGAAAGAACCGTTCGCGCCGGCGAAAGGAGGGGCGGAGGGGTGAAATTGATTGCTCGGGAAGGTGGAGCAGCTCAAGGCGAAGGCAACGGCGGGCTCGACGGGCGCTGGGGAGGTCCGGTGGTGCGGGGCGCCGTGGTGGCGGTAATGGCGGAACCCGGCGGCTTTTATAGCCGCGGGCGGAGCTGGGGGGGTCCGGTTAGAAGGATGGGGAGCGTTCGGGCGACATTAATGGAGGTAGGGAACATGGTAGGGCGGCTCGGTGCGGGCGGGAACGCGCGCGCGGCGGGGTGGCTTGCCGGCGGCCGGCAACTGCGCGCTGTCCGCGGCCGAGGGGAAAGAGGAAGAGGGTAGGGGATGAGCGAGGCGGCGGTAGGTAGGGGCCGAGAGGAAAGGCGAGCGCCAGAGCTTGGCCGCGCGCGGCACGGGCGCGGGTCAGCCGGGCTCGGCAGGGGCGGCGAGGCTCGCGCGCGGCGCGGCGGCCTTGCCGGAGGCCGGGGCCCCCTGGCTTTAAAGTTCGTGCACAGTGACGATATTTAAAGCCAAACTTCCCCTTTCTGAAATTTTGAAATTACTCCCAAAACTTGAACTACACGAAGAAAACTCAAAACACCAAAGTTGCTTAAAATTTTGAGAGCTACAACTTTGCCAATATAAACTTTTTCTGAAACTCAAAAGTTTTTGAGATCCTTTTGAAAACCGAAAAAGGGACAAAATTTAAGTTTGGAGGAATTTGAAATTACTTCTGATTTTGTATTGAAAGTTGGAAATCTGCAAATATGAAAGTTGTTCCTTTTATCAAAACCTACAACTTTGCTAATATACCCTTTTTCTGAAACTCAATAGTTTTTAAATAAATTTTGAAAACTGAAAAGGGGACAAAAACTGGAATTTGAATGAATTTGGATTTACTTCAAACTTTGTACAGAAACCTGAAAATTTGTAAATACCAAAGTTGTTTCTCTTGGCCAGATCTACAACTTTGCTTTTTGGACCAACCTCAAATTTTGAATAATTTTTGAATTACAAAAAGAGGGATAAAATCCAGGGTTTGGAAATCAGGGTTTTGCAAAGGGATTTGAAATCTGATTTTGGTTTTTGAACTTTGGCCAACACAACAAAACTTCAAGACATCCAACTGAACAAGAATTACACAAAGCTAGGCACAGAGGTGAAATTACCATTTTTGCCCTTATAGGAAGATTTGGGCTTTTAGGGTTTTTGAAAAGAGATTGCTACACAGGTATTAAGCAAACTTAAATGCATGACAAGAATGATTAATGACTAATGATGATGACATGTCAGGTTAATTACAGTTAAACACCGGAGGTGTTACAGCCTTCCCCCCTAAAAGAAATCTCGCCCCGAGATTCCACGTCTTTAGAAGGAAAAGGCAAAACCTTACATCTACAGAGATTCGAGAAAGTCGGGATAGTTCTTTGCTAAGAAGTCTTCGGATTCCCAGGTGGCTTCTTCTTCAGAGTGCTGGTTCCACTGGATCTTGTACCATCTTGTGGTGGTTCTTCGGGTAACACGATCCTTGTGATCCAACACGCGAACTGGATACTCAGTGTATGACAGATCTGGTTCTAGCTCAACGCCTTCAACTTCAACCACATGTTCAGGTACTCGGAGACACTTCTTGAGTTGGGAGACATGAAACACATTATGAACTGCTGAAAGATGATCGGGCAAACTTAGCTTGTAAGCGACCTTACCACAACGATCCAGAATCTCAAACGGACCAATGTAGCGGGGTGCTAACTTTCCTTTGACTCCAAAACGAGTGACTCCTTTGGTGGGCGAGACCTTCAGGTACACATAATCTCCGATCTCGAACTGCAGAGGTCGACGTCTCTTGTCAGCATAACTTTTCTGTCGAGACTGTGCAGTCTTCATGTTCTCTTGTATTTGCTTTACTTTCTCTTCCATATCTTTTACTAGGTCAACTCCAAAGAATTCCCTTTCTCCGGGTTCAGACCAATTGAGAGGTGTACGACAACGGCGGCCGTACAGTGCTTCAAAGGGTGCCATTTTGATGCTCTCTTGGTAACTGTTATTATATGAGAACTCTGCCAAGGGCAAACAGTCATCCCAAGAATCTGCGAAGGTGAGCACACATGCTCTCAACATATCCTCTAACACTTGGTTGACTCGCTCAGTTTGTCCATCTGTTTGCGGATGATATGCCGTACTATGCAAGAGCTTGGTTCCAAGTGAGGTATGGAACGCTTTCCAAAACTTGGCGACAAACTGGGTACCACGATCAGAGATAATGCTCTTGGGTATGCCATGGAGTTTCACTATGTGGTTCTTGTACAAAGTGGCATAAGTGGGGACGGTGTAACTGGTCTTCACTGGCAGGAAGTGAGCTTGCTTAGTGAGGCGATCCACGATCACCCATATGGAATCAAAACCTCTTGATGTCTTGGGTAGACCATTGATAAAGTCCATACTGATATGGTCCCATTTCCAAGCAGGTACAGGTAAAGGTTGCAATTCTCCTCCGGGCTTCATGTGCACGGCTTTGACTTTCTGGCAGGTATCGCACTGAGCGACATACCGGGCGATCTCAATCTTCATCTTTGTCCACCAGACTCTTTGCTTCAAGTCCTGGTACATCTTGTTGCTGCCGGGGTGGATGGAGAATCTAGTCAAGTGTGCTTCATCAAGGATTAACTTTCTTAACTCAGGCACTTTAGGAACTACTAACCGATTCTTAAACCATACTACTCCTGCATCATCAATCCTGAAACAATCAGCCTTTCCGGATTGGACCTTTTCGATGATGTGCTTGATTCCAGGGTTATCTTTTTGTGCAGCGATGATCTGCTCTCTGATGGGGGTTTCTATTCTGATATTATTCAGAGTTCCTTGTGGAATCATTTCGATATTTAACTTTTCCAGCTCATAAGACAAAGAAGAATCATAGGGTTTCTTCATCAGACAGTTGCAATAAGACTTGCGACTGAGTGCATCGGCGACCACATTCGCCTTACCCGGATGGTAATGCACTTCAAGATCATAGTCCTTAATTAACTCAAGCCATCTTCTCTGCCTCATATTCAGTTCCTCTTGAGTGAAGATGTACTTCAGGCTTTTGTGATCAGTGTACACATTACAGGTACTGCCCAACAAATAATGACGCCAGATCTTCAAGGCATGCACTACTGCTGCTAACTCGAGATCATGAGTTGGGTAATTCTCTTCATGTCGCTTAAGCTGTCGGGAGGCATAAGCGATCACACGACCTTCTTGCATCAAAACACAGCCCAAACCAGTACCAGACGCATCACAGTAGACATCAAAGGGCTTCTCGATGTTTGGCTGGGCTAGCACTGGTGATGTAGTTAACAGTTTCTTCAGAGTTTGAAAGGCTTGCTCACAGGCTGGTGACCAGACAAACTTCACAGAATTCTTTACTAACTCAGTGATAGGCTTGGCGATTCTTGAGAAATCTGGGATGAATCGACGATAATATCCTACCATTCCCATAAAGCTGCGGACCTGATGAACAGTGGTAGGTGGCTTCCAATCCAGAATGTCTGCCACTTTACCAGGGTCAACTGACACACCTTCAGCGGAAAGGACATGACCAAGAAACTGTATCTGATCTAACCAGAACTCACATTTACTGAACTTGGCATACAGCTGATGTTCTCTGAGACGGGATAGAACGATACGAAGATGTTCGGCATGATCTTCAGGGGTTTTTGAGTAGACAAGGATGTCGTCAATGAACACGACCACGAATTTATCAAGCTCTGGCATGAACACAGAGTTCATGAGGTACATGAAATGAGCAGGGGCATTGGTCAAACCGAAGGACATGACCAAGTACTCATATAAGCCGTATCTGGTGGTGAAAGCTGTTTTAGGAATATCTTCAGGACGAATCTTTATTTGGTGGTAGCCAGATCTGAGATCGATCTTGGAGAATATTTTGGCTCCAGCTAACTGGTCAAAGAGAAGATCGATACGAGGCAAGGGATATTTGTTTTTGATGGTGACCTCATTGAGCGGGCGATAATCAATGCACATTCTGAGAGTCTTGTCTTTCTTCTTTACAAAGATTGCAGGACAGCCCCAAGGAGACGAGCTTGGGCGAATGAAACCCTTGTCCAACAAATCTTGCAATTGGATTTTTAGTTCTGCCAACTCTCTGGGAGGCATTCGATAAGCTCTGTGGGATATAGGAGCAGTCCCGGGCTTTAGCTCTATGGCAAACTCAACGTCACGGTCAGGAGGCAGACCAGGCAAATCCTCAGGAAAAACATCAGGGAATTCACAAACCACGGGGATGTCCCGGGTTTCCAGAACATAGGCGGTATTTATTTGAGTGGCTACTGGTTTTTGAGGCATTGGAAGTTGGAGAAGGAGTTTGGCGGTACTGTTAGGAATATCCACTCTCACAACTCTATTCAAGATGTCGATCATGGCTTTATACTGACACATCCAATTCATGCCTAGGATGACATCTATCTCCTGAGCATGAAGCACTATCATGGTGGTGGGAAATACATGTTCCCCCAACATTACTGGTATACTGCGAACCACTTCCTTAGTACTTATACGCCCTCCAGGCGAAAATATGCAGAAACTTTCTTTTAAATCCTCAATTGATATTTCATGCTTGATGACAAAAGTACGACTGATGAAGGAATGCGATGCACCAGAATCAAACAACACAACTGCAGGGTGATTGGCAACAGGAAACCTACCGATCATGACGGGCTCCCCTTCTGGTATATCGCTGACAGCGGTGTAGTAGACTTGTCCGTGCTTCTTGACAATCTTGCCCTTCTGAGCATGCTGCTGCTGTGCACGGTGCTGCTGCTGCTGAGATCCTCCGGGATTCTTCTGAGCATTCTGAGCATACCTCTTGGGCTTTGGGCACTCACGAGACCAGTGACCAAGCTGGCCGCAGTTGTAGCAGGGATGGTTGTAGGCTGTTTGTGGAGTGGTGATACGAACACCTGGGGCGTTCGGCTGTGTGGCACTCTGCTGGTTGGCATTATGGGTGGTGGCCGCGGTACGGATGACCACTTGCTGGTTGGGGTAAGGCAGACGATTGTGGTGGTGGCTGGGGTGATAGATGATTCTCTGGCGTTTGTGACCGCCAGAGAAGCTGCCTGACCCTGCTTTCTTCTTCTTCTCTTCCTGGTACTGGCGATTGCTTTCTTCAAAAGCAACAGCCCGGTCAACAACATCGTGATAAGACCCAGTCAGGTTATTGGACAAGCTCCTGCGGATCTTTGGGTGCAGTCCTCTGAGGAAACAATCCCTCTTCTCCTCATCTGTGTTGACATACTCTGAGGCATACTGGCTGAGATGATTGAATTGACCCACATACTGCATGACTGTGGAGTCTTTCTGTTGGAGAGCCAGGAACTGATCAAGCTTCATCTTCATTAATCCGGAAGGGATGTGATGAGCACGGAAGGCAGTGCGGAACTCCTCCTAGGTCAACTGATGACCTTCTGGCTGGGCAGCCAACAGGTTGGCGTACCAAGCACTTGCCGGACCACGAAGCTGCTGTGAAGCGAACCGTGGCTTCTGGATATCGGTGCAGTTGATAAGACCAAACTTCTGCTCCATGGTGCGGAGCCAATCATCAGCTTCGAGGGGTTCATCGGCCTTGGTGAAGACCGGTGGACGAGTTTCGGTGAATTCCACATAGGTGGTCTCTTGGTTGATGTTGTGGCGACCACGGTGAAAGTTCTGCTGCCCTTGGTTTTGAGCCATTAGGTTGGCAGCGGCGGCCAAGGCTGCAATGGCATCTGCTAGGGTAGCTGGGACAGGTGGAGGGTTTGGAAGGCCAGTCTCCTGAGAACTTCCAGCTCCATTGCGAGTGTTCACAGGCATCTGTTAAGAAACTTGGAACTTAGCATCCATTGATAACTGACTGATAACTTTATTGATACAAAGGTAGATGATGAGTACAGATGACTGACAGATAACCACAGACTGATAAAGGGAAAAGATGCGAAAAGAAAGATACATGCCAGACTTGGCAACAGACAGACTAACGCCCCCAAACCTAGACTAAGGTTTTAGGTAAGCAGATGGTACAGACACACGGGATCTCCATCCCCTAAAGACGGGTCTAGTCCTCATCGATGATGATCATGTCCTCGTCGTCATCTTCTTCCTCAAGGATGAGCTCAGGCTCAACCTCCTCCTCCTCGTCCTCGTCTTCAACGTGGATGTCCTCAGCAGGTTCAATTTCTTCGTCCACGTCTGGCTCTTGTTCCACATCGGGTTCTTCCACTACTCCGTCCTCAGGGTCTTCCATAACCGGGGGTACCAAGGGGTGGAGTTGGTCATACAGCTGATGCACTTCCTCATGAAGCATATCATTGAACTGTTCAATCTGAGTTGTGTACTGCTGCAGTCCGTGGAGCTCGGCTCTGGTGACGTCCTCGCGGGTCCAAGCATCATTGCGCTGCTCGATAGCGCGTACCGTGTTCCGGTTGGCCTGCTCCAGGGAAGCTCGTGCCTCATAAAACTCCAGGCGGGAAAGGTAGAAGTCATGCTCCATGTTCTCTATCTCAGCCTTCAGATTCTTGATTTCCTCCTTCAGGTTCTTGCGGGTGCGGCGGGGAAAGCGACGACCATTGGAAGATTCGGCAGTCTCTTCTCCAACGCGAGGTGCCAGCTGGTGGCGTGGCACACCTTTGGGTCCAGTCGACTTGCGAGCAGTCTGCTTGATGAGGGCCATGTCTGGATAAGAGAAGATGGATGAGAAAGGCTAGCAAGAACAGGTAAAGGCATACTACCCCAACAAACTTAGAGAGGAAGTTAACTTAAGTGATTATGACATGATGCATGAATCGTTCCTACGGAACAAAGCAATGCAATAAATAAATAAGGTACATAGGGCTTAAAACATGTTGTTCCACTAGCTAGTGTTGCCATATGAGAGACAAGATGAGAGAAGCATTTTGGACTCAAAATAGTCAAGTTTAGTTTGTTTGGACTCAAAAGGTCTCTTGAAGTTTTCGCAAAAACGAACACTGCAACGTTAAAGTGAGATGCTCCGATACCACTCTGTGACGGAACGACCCTAATCCCATGGCCCACGTGTCCCTGTCAACCTCTGACAGCTGAACCCATGTTCCATGTGATTAGGACGGGCTCGGGGTCGGCAGTGTAGGCGTCGGAGCTCGGGGTTACTTCGGGAGCAGGTTCGTCAGCGGCTGCTTCGACTTTGACGCCTTCTCCTTCGGTCACTATACGGACGCAAGGATGTATGCTTATGAGGATGCTGACATGAACAATAGGACAATTCTACTGTTTCTAGAGTACAATTTTTCGGCGCATAAGTAACTTCTAGAACAGACACGAAGTTACTTATCTTGTTCTCTAAGCAAAATTAATCACTCTATTAAGCATCATTTATCCGACCTAAACACAAAACAAGCATGGCATCACAGACATCATAGACCAAAAGGGTGGGGGTCTATGAACAGCAAACAATCCTAAAAGTCACTCACAGGGCATACAACATGAACTCTATTTGATTTTCTATTTTTCCTAAAAAAAAAATCACTTTATGCAGTTGCTCCAAAATTTACCCAATTAATCTCATAAGTTTATTACGGTATAAATAGATGTCAAAACAAATTTCATAATTTTTGGAGGTCATTAAGGTGCTCAAATAAAATCAGACATTAATTAACGGAAGGCACTATTAACAATTAAACAAATACCCAAAAATCAACTTGCTTCAAAAGGCTTTAAAATTTCACCAGAGACTAAACATGACATAGCTAGCACATAAAATTTTATCTCATGATTTTTGGAGCTACACATGATTTTCTAAAAATCTAAAACCATTCATTTCTTAATTAAAAGGGAGATTTTTCATTTTCAAACTTTTGCACAAAGTCCAAGTTTCATATTTTTCTAAAATACTAAATGGTATAAAGAGTCTACCATAAAATTTTCAGAATTTTTGGAGCAACACAGAAAATCACACGAAAAGAAGAAAAAGGAACACTATTCACAACTTCCCAAAAAGAAAAGAGCACTGTGCTCTTTCCTCGCAAGGCTCGGGCGAAACGGGAGGCTCGGGCGAATCGGAAGACATGTGTTCGTCGAGGCCTGGCTCGAGCGAAGCGGGTTCTGTGAAACGGGCTCGGGCGAGACGGAAGCGACTGCTTCGTCCGAGGCCTGGCTCGAACGCTCGGGCGAGACGGAAGCGACTGCTTCGTCCGAGGCCTGGCTCGAAGGCTCGGGCGAGACGGAAGCGACTGCTTCGTCCGAGGCCTGGCTCGAAGGCTCGGGCGAGACGGAAGCGACTGCTTCGTCCGAGGCCTGGCTCGAAGGCTCGGGCGAGACGGAAGGCTCGGGCGAACCGCAGGCGAGGCGGACGGCGGGCCGACCGCTCGGGGCTCGCGCTGGGAAAGCCGAGGGTGGGGAAAGATTCGCGAGCTCACCGAGAGTCTGGTGGGAGGCTCGGCGAAGCGGTGCAGGGTCGGAGGACGGAGCTCGACGGGGGCGGTGCTCCGGCGGAGCTCTCTGGCGGCGAGCGGCGTCCGGCGGCTCTGTCCACCAAAAGAGATCACCGAGGTGCGGTTAGAAGCGCACGGAGGTGAGGAAGAGAGGGCAGGGGTCGGAGGGACGGGAGGAACACTCACGGCGGCGAATTCCTCGCTTAGCCGAAACGCGGCCGCTTGCCGGAGTCGGGAAAGAACCGTTCGCGCCGGCGAAAGGAGGGGCGGAGGGGTGAAATTGATTGCTCGGGAAGGTGGAGCAGCTCAAGGCGAAGGCAACGGCGGGCTCGACGGGCGCTGGGGAGGTCCGGTGGTGCGGGGCGCCGTGGTGGCGGTAATGGCGGAACCCGGCGGCTTTTATAGCCGCGGGCGGAGCTGGGGGGGTCCGGTTAGAAGGATGGGGAGCGTTCGGGCGACATTAATGGAGGTAGGGAACATGGTAGGGCGGCTCGGTGCGGGCGGGAACGCGCGCGCGGCGGGGTGGCTTGCCGGCGGCCGGCAACTGCGCGCTGTCCGCGGCCGAGGGGAAAGAGGAAGAGGGTAGGGGATGAGCGAGGCGGCGGTAGGTAGGGGCCGAGAGGAAAGGCGAGCGCCAGAGCTTGGCCGCGCGCGGCACGGGCGCGGGTCAGCCGGGCTCGGCAGGGGCGGCGAGGCTCGCGCGCGGCGCGGCGGCCTTGCCGGAGGCCGGGGCCCCCTGGCTTTAAAGTTCGTGCACAGTGACGATATTTAAAGCCAAACTTCCCCTTTCTGAAATTTTGAAATTACTCCCAAAACTTGAACTACACGAAGAAAACTCAAAACACCAAAGTTGCTTAAAATTTTGAGAGCTACAACTTTGCCAATATAAACTTTTTCTGAAACTCAAAAGTTTTTGAGATCCTTTTGAAAACCGAAAAAGGGACAAAATTTAAGTTTGGAGGAATTTGAAATTACTTCTGATTTTGTATTGAAAGTTGGAAATCTGCAAATATGAAAGTTGTTCCTTTTATCAAAACCTACAACTTTGCTAGTATACCCTTTTTCTGAAACTCAATAGTTTTTAAATAAATTTTGAAAACTGAAAAGGGGACAAAAACTGGAATTTGAATGAATTTGGATTTACTTCAAACTTTGTATAGAAACCTGAAAATTTGTAAATACCAAAGTTGTTTCTCTTGGCCAGATCTACAACTTTGCTTTTTGGACCAACCTCAAATTTTGAATAATTTTTGAATTACAAAAAGAGGGATAAAATCCAGGGTTTGGAAATCAGGGTTTTGCAAAGGGATTTGAAATCTGATTTTGGTTTTTGAACTTTGGCCAACACAACAAAACTTCAAGACATCCAACTGAACAAGAATTACACAAAGCTAGGCACAGAGGTGAAATTACCATTTTTGCCCTTATAGGAAGATTTGGGCTTTTAGGGTTTTTGAAAAGAGATTGCTACACAGGTATTAAGCAAACTTAAATGCATGACAAGAATGATTAATGATTAATGATGATGACATGTCAGGTTAATTACAGTTAAACACCGGAGGTGTTACACTCATCTGCGGCCTCGTTGTACTTTCGAGCGATGTGGTTGAGCTCGAGGCCGCAGAACTTGTCTTCTAGCTTGCGCACCTCCCCGCAGTATGCCTCCATCTTGGGATCGATGCAGCTTGAAGCCTTCATGACCTGGTTGACGACGAGCTGCGAGTCACCTCGAACGTCGAGGCATCGGACCCCGAGCTCGAGGGCGATGCGCAGCCCACTGACGAGGGCCTCGTACTCGGCGACGTTGTTGGAGGCGGGGAAGTGCAAGCATAGCAGGTAGCGCATGTGGACTCCGAGGGGTGAGATGAAGAGCAGGCCTGCGCCTGCCCCCGTCTTTGTGAGGGATCCGTCGAAGTACATAGTCCAGAGCTCGGCTTGGATTTGTGCCGGTGGGAGCTGGGTGTCGGTCCATTCCGCAACGAAGTCCGCCAACGCTTGCGACTTGATGGCTTTTCGCGGTGCGTAGGTGATGGCCTCCCCCATTAGCTCGGCAGACCACTTGGCGATGCGCCCCGTGGCCTCCCGATTGTTGATGATCTCACCGAGGGGGAAGGATGACACCACCGTTACGGGATGAGCGAGGAAGTAGTGCTGGAGCTTGCGCCTCGTGATGATGATGCCGTAGAGCAGCTTCTGGATGTGTGGGTACCGGACCTTGGCCTCGGAGAGCACCTCACTGGTGAAGTACACCGGCCGTTGGACCGGCAACGCATGACCCTCCTCGTGCCTCTCGACGACTATGACCGCGCTGACCACCTGAGTGGTTGCGGCCACATAGAGGAGGAGAGGCTCGGGGGAATCGCCACCCTGGGTTGGTCGTGGTGGCACGAGAATTGGCGCGGAAGTCAGCAACCCTTTCAACTTGGTTAAGGCCTCCTCGGCTTCGACAGTCCACGCAAAGCGTTCTGTCTTCTTCAGCAGGCGGTAGAGGGGTAGTGCCTTTTCCCCTAGCCTCGAGATGAATCTGCTGAGAGCGGCTAGGCAGCCTGTCACTTTCTGTACACCCTTGAGGTCTCGAATTGGGCCCATCCTCGTGACTGCTGAGATTTTTTCGGGGTTAGCCTCGATCCCCCGTTGTGAGACAATGTAGCCAAGTAGCATGCCCCGAGGCACACCAAAGACACATTTCTCGGGGTTGAGCTTCACATCCTTGGCCCGGAGGCACCCGAACGTGGTCTCGAGATCGCTGATGAGGCTCCCGACTTTCTTGGTTTTAACCACGATGTCATCGACGTAGGCCTCGACGGTTTTGCCTATGTGTTTGCCAAAGATATGCTGCATACAACGTTGGTACGTTGCCCCGGCGTTTCGAAGGCCGAAAGGCATTGTAACGTAGCAGTACATACCAAAAGGTGTAACAAAAGAAGTAGCGAGCTCGTCGGATTCTTTCATCCTAATCTGGTGGTAGCCGGAATACGCATCGAGAAATGAAAGTACTTCACACCCCGCAGTGGAATCGACAATCTGATCAATTCTAGGCAAAGGAAATGGAACTTTTGGACATGCTTTATTCAGACCAGTGTAATCTACACGCATCCGCATTTTTCCATTCTTTTTCCTAACTAGCACAGGGTTAGCTAGCCACTCTGGGTGAAATACCTCCTTGATGAATCCGGCCGCCAAAAGCTTGTGCACCTCCTCGCCGATGATCCTGCGCTTTTCCTCGTCGAAGCGGCGCAGGCGTTGCTTCACCGGTCTCGACCCGGCCTGGATCTCCAAGGCGTGCTCGGCGACTTCCCTCGGTATGCCCGGCAAGTCCGAGGGGCTCCACGCAAACATGTCGATGTTCGCGCGGAGAAAGTCGACGAGCACTGTTTCCTATTTGGGCTCGAGGCTGGCACTGATGGTCAGCGTCTTGCCATTGGTCGAGGTCGGGTCGATGGGTATCTGCTTGGTGTGCTCAGCCGGCTCGAAGGTGCCGGCATGGCGCTTTGCTTCTGGGGCCTCCTCGGTGGCCAAGGCTGCCAAGGCCTCGAGCGAGTCGAGGTGGACGTTGGCCTCCCCACGCTCGACACACTCCACGTCGCAGTGGTACGCGTGCTCGTAGGAGGTGTCGACGGTGATGACCCCTTTTGGCCCCGGCATCTTGAGCTTCAAGTACGTGTAGTTGGGAACCGCCATGAACTTGGCGTAGCCTGGCCGGCCGATGCTGGCGTGGTAGGTCCCTTGGAAGCCAACCACCTCGAAGGTGAGCATTTCCCGGCGGAAGTTTGCCGGCGTGCCAAAGCAAACCGGCAGGTCGATGCGCCCGAGGGGGTGGGCCTTATTCCCTGGTACGACTCCGTGGAACCCCCCGACGCTGGGTCGGAGCTGACCCTCTGAAATCCCCAGGAGGTCGAGGGTCTCGAGGTATATGATGTTGAGGCTCAAGCCCCCATCCATCAACACCTTGGAGAACCGCACGTCGACTATGACGGGGTCGATGACGAGGGGGTACGCTCCCGGGTTTATGACACGGTCCGGATGGTCGTCACGGTCGAACGTGATCGGAGCATCAGACCAGTCAAGATACCGGGGGGCGTCGTGGCAGAGTGCAAAGATCTCCCGGCGCTCCTTCTTTCTTTCTCGAGCCGAGAGCCCGACGGTCGGCCCCCCGTAGATCATGTAGCAGTCGCGCACCGGGGGGAAGTCGCCGTCCGCGTCCCCACCGCCGCGCCGATTGGTATCCTTGCCCTTAGGCGCGTCTTCTTTCTTATCACCGAGCTTGGAGTAGTAGCTTTTCAACAGTCGGCAGTCCTTTAACTTGTGATTTACGGGACCCTTGTGATAAGTGCAGGGATCCTCGAGCATCTTGGTCGAAAACAGCCCCGTCGGGGGGGCCTCGAGGCTTCTTGTGGTCGAGGGCGCCCATGAGCACTTCTTCATCGTCGTCGACATTGGCGCCGCGCTTCGCCTTTTGACTTTTGCTTTTGTTCTTCTTCTTTTTGTTATTGTTGTTGTTGTTGTTCTTGGCGTCGTTGCCCTTGTTCGAGCCCTCCGGCGCGGTCGTCGTCTTTCCTTTGTCCGCGGAGCGGCCAAAGAAGGCCCCCACTGCCTCGTCGCCTGAGGCAAAGCTGGTGACACGATCCATCAGGTCCTCGACCGTCCTGGGACGGTAGCGCCCTAGCTCATGAACCAGCTCTTGGCATGTCGTGCCCGCGAGGAACGCTGAAATGACGTCCTCATCAGGCACGTGTGGGAGCTCGAGGCGCTGCTTCGAGAACCGTCGAGCAAAGTCGCGGAGGGGCTCGTCCGCCGCCTGCCAGCCTTAGGTCCCAGGGGTTGCCTGGGCGCACGCAAGTCCCCTTGAAATTCCCGTCAAAGACCCTGACTAGGTCGGTCCAGTCATCGATCCGACCTGGCGGGAGCCCCTCGAGCCACCGGCGGGCGGTGTCAGAGAGGTAAAGTGGGAGTTGGCGTATGATCACACGGTCGTCATTTTTCGCTCCGCCCAGTTGGCAGCCTAGGCGGAAGTCTGAGAGCCAGAGCTTGGGCTCGACCCACCCGTCATACTTCACGATGTTGGTCGGTGGTCGGAAGCGGTCGGGGAGGGTTGAGCTGCGGATGGCCCGGCTGAAGACTCTGGGGCCCGGAGGCTCGAGGACTTGCCGGTCCTCGTCGCTGTCGTAGCGCCCCCCTCGATGGGCGCTATAGCCGCGCTCTTGGGCCCCCTTGTCTTTGCGCCGGCGGTTGATGTCGTTGCGGGCGTCATTGGGGTCTCGAGGTGGCCGGTTATCGACGATCCGTTCCCGGACCGGCCTAGCTCGAGAGGCGTCCGGCTGGAGGACGGACGTCTCGCGCTCGTTGCGGGGCGTGTCTGCTGGTTTCTCCGAGGCCGCCCCACGCCGCCATGAGGCTGAGCTCTCCGCCTGCTGCACAGCGGCTGTCTCGAGGAGGTTCTTCATTTCCCCAAGCATACGCCTGGCGTCAGGGTCGGAAACGGTGGGTAGATCACGGAGCAGCATTGCCGCCGCCACCACGTTCTGCCCAGCTCGCGGGAAACGCACCTCGGGGCGTGCTGGCGCCCCGTCCTCGAGGATCTGCCGGTGGACCTCTCGAGCTCGGCCACGAACACCGGCACCTCGAGGCTGGGCTGGTTCTTGTGCTAGGGTTTTCTCGAGCTGCAGCAGGCGTTGTCGATCCTCCTCAGCCTTGGCGATGGCCTCCCGCAGCTGCGCGAGCTGCGCCGCTCGGTCGTCGCCGTGCTGAGATGGTGCAGCCGGTGCCGGGGGGTCGTTCCTCCCCTGAACGCGT
>CM019829.1:33883343-33905299 GCA_009763385.1 Coix lacryma-jobi var. lacryma-jobi
CGCGAAGATGGCTGAGTTAATCAAGGACTATGATATCGAAGTGCATTACCATCCTGGTAAGGCAAATGTAGTTGCCGATGCCCCTCAGTCGCAAGTCATACTGCAACTGTCTGACGACAAAGCCCTATGATCTTTCTTTGTGCCATGCTCTTGAAAGGATGGGTATTGAGATAGTTCGCAAGGAAGCCTGAACAATGTCAGGATAGAAACATCGGTCAAGGAACAAGTCATCGCTGCACAGAAGGATAACCCTGGGATTAAGCACATCATCGAAAAGGTCCAGACCGGTAAGGCTGATTGTTTCAGGATCGATGATGTAGGAGTTGTTTGGTTCAAGAACCGTCTCTAGTAGTTCCCAAGGTGCCTGAGTTGAGACAGTTGATCCTTGATGAGGCACACCTGTCTAGGTTTTCCATCCACCCCGGCAGCAACAAGATGTACCAGGATCTAAGGCAGAGATTCTGGTGGACAAAGATGAAGATTGAAATCGCTCGCTATGTCGCTCGCTGTGATACTTGTCAGAAAGTCAAAGCCGTGCACATGAAGCCTGGAGGAGAATTGCAGCCTTTATCTGTACCTGCCTGGAAGTGGGAAGATATCAGCATGGATTTTATCAATGGACTACCCAAGACTAAGAAAGGTTTTGATTCCATTTGGGTAATAGTGGACCGACTCACCAAACAAGCTCACTTTCTGCCAGTCAAGACCAGCTATGCCGTCCCCACGTATGCCGCCTTGTACAAGAACAACATAGTGAAGCTCCATGGTATTCCCAAGACCATTATCTCTGATCGTGGTACTCAGTTTGTCGCAAAGTTCTGGAAAGCGTTCCATACCTCACTTGGAACCAAGCTCTTGCATAGTACAGCTTATCATCCGCAAACAGATGGACAAACTGAGCGAGTCAACCAAGTGTTAGAGGATATGTTGAGAGCATGTGTGCTCACTTTCGCTGATACTTGGGATGACTGTTTGTCCTTGGCAGAGTTCTCATACAATAACAGTTATCAAGAAAGCATCAAAATGGCACCCTTTGAAGCGCTGTACGGTCGTCGTTGTCGTACACCCCTCAGTTGGTCTGAGCCCGGAGAAAGAGAATTCTTTGGAGTTGACCTGGTCAAAGATATGGAAGAGAAAGTCAAGCAGATACAAGAGAACATGAAGATTGCCCAATCCCGACAAAAGAGTTATGCTGACAAGAGACGTCGACCTCTGAAGTTTCAAGTTGGAGATTACGTATATCTCAAGGTCTCACCAACCAAAGGAGTCACTCGTTTTGGAGTAAAGGGAAAGTTAGCACCCCGCTACATTGGTCCGTTTGAGATTTTGGAATTGTTGTGGCAAGGTAGCCTACAAGCTGAAGTTGCCCGATCATCTCTCTGCTGTCCACAATGTTTTCCATGTCTCCCAACTCAAGAAGTGCCTCCGAGTACCAGAACATGTCGTGGAAGTTGAAGGTGTCGAGCTAGAGCCTGATCTATCCTACTCGGAATATCCAGTTCGCGTGTTGGATCACAAAGATCGAGTTACTCGAAGAACTACCACAAGGTGGTACAAAATCCAGTGGAACCAGCACTCAGAAGAAGAAGCTACTTGGGAATCTGAAGACTTCTTGGCAAAGAACTACCCCGACTTTCTTGAATCCCTGTCTATGTAAAGTTTTGCCTTTATCCCTTCTTTGTCCTTTCTTAAGACGCAGAATCTCGGGGCGAGATTTCTTTAAGGGGGGAAGGCTGTAACACCTCTGGTGTTTAAGCATGTAATTAACTTGACATATCATCATTAGCATCATTAATCATCTTGATCATGATTTCATGTGTATGCATTTGCTTAATGTATCATTTTATGTGATGTATCCCTATTGCAAAAACCCTTATTAGCCCACTTCTTCCTATAGGGGCAAAATGGTAATTTCACCTCTGTGCCTAGTTCTATGTAATTCTTGTTCAAAGTTAGTGCCCTGATGTTTGTTGCTTTGATCCAAGTTCAAAAATCAGATTTGAATTGAGTTTCCTTTTGCAAAACCCTAAAATCCCAAATCCTGGATTTATTCCCTTTTTAATAACTTTTTCAAAATTCAAAATTTTGAGTTGGTTCAGAAAGCAAAGTTGTGAATCTGATCAATAGGAACAACTTTGGTATTCACAGATTTCTATGTTTCTATATAAAAATTGAAGTAATTTCAAATTCATTCAAATTCCAGTTTTTGTCCCCTTTTCAGTTTTAAAAAGTTTTTTCAAAACTATTGAGTTTCAGAAAAAGTGTGTATTAGCAAGTTATAGGTTTTGTCAAATGGAACAACTTTCATATTGGAAGATGTTCAAGTTTCAGTTTGAAATCCAAAGTAATTTTGATTTGAATCAAATTTGAAAAGTGTCCCCTTTTCTGTTTTTGAATGTAGTTCAAAAACTATTTGGAATTTGAAAATGTTCATATTGACAAAGTTGTAGATCTCACTTTTCTGAACAACTTTGGTGTTTTGAGTTTTTGTCGCACAGTTCAAATTTTGGGAGATTTTTGCAAAATTCAGAAACCAGCCAAAAGTCAAACCCTAGACCCTAGCACTGTTCTTCTTCCCGTAGAGCCAGAGGCCAGGGGGGGGCCCCGGCCATGGCGCCGGCGCTGCGGCTGCAGCGCAGGCGGCTGCTCCCCACGCGCCACCAACCTGTCGCCGCTGTTCCCCTGTTCCCTCCGCGCCCGCACGCGAGCGCTGACCATCGCTCTCGGCCCCTACAGTGCCCAGCCGCCGCCGCCGCGTGGCCATCGCCGGCCGAGCATTGCGCCCGAGCCCCGGCTGCACGCCAGCTCGACCGCCAGAGCGCAATCGAGTGCGCACGCCCCCGCAAACCTTACCCGCGTAGCCCCGAGGTCTCTACCGGCCCCTGGCCGTGGCTATATAAGCCCGCCGGAGCCCGACCTCCGCACTTCACCTCCGCCACCGTGGCCGGACCTCTCCAGACACTCCGCCTCTCCACCAGCTAGCCCTAAAGCTCCGCCTTGAGCTCGTGGAGCTTTCCCACCCTTCAATTTCACCTTCCCCGCCTCCGTTTGCCCGGCGTAAGCTCGCCGTCCCCATCCCCGGCCGAAACCCGGCGAACTCGGGTTCGTGGAATTCGCCGTCTCCGGCCATGATCATCTCTCACCGACCCCTGTGTTGTGTTCCTTGACCCCGTGCGACTCTAACCCGGCCCTTGCGGTCGCTGTTGTTGCTCAGGACCGCCGGACCGCCGGAGCACCGCCGCGGTCATCTTCTCCCCCGAGCGTGTCGAGCCTCACCCTCGTGTCGAGCCTCGCCCTCGTGTCGAGCCTCACCCTCGAGTCGAGCCTCACCCTCGAGCCCTGCCTCCGACACGTGGTAAGCATCCGAGCCTTCGGCCTCTGCTTCAACTCCGCTTCGCCCGAGCCCCCAAGTCACGCCTCGGGCAGAGGCCTGTTTCTCCGCTTCGCCCGAGCCCAAGCCTCGGCGAGCGCATGACCCTCCGCTTCGACCGAGCCCAAGCCTCGGCGACGCATGCTCTCCGTCTCGCCCGAGTCCGGCCTCGGACCGAGGCTCACTTCTCCGTTTCGCCCGAGCCCCGCATTTCGCCGAGCCCGGCCTAGAGGGAGCACAGTGCTCTTCTCTTTTTCTGAGAGTTGTGAATAGTGTTCTGTTTTCTCTTTTTTGTATGATTTTCTGTGTGCATCCAAAAATTCTGAAATTTTTGTGGTAGACTCTTTATGCTCTGGAGTATTTTATAAAAATATGAAACTTGAGTTTTGTGCAAAAATTTGAAAATATAAATTTCCCCTTTTAATTGAAAAATGAAGGTTTTGGTATTTTTGGAGAGTGATTTATAACTCCAAAAATCATGAGACAAATTTTTGTGAGCTTCTTATGCCATGTTTAGTCTCTGGTAAAATTTTGAAGTCTTTTGGAACAAGTTGATTTTTGAGCTTTTATTTTAATTGTTAAATAGTGCCTTTTTCTAATTAATGTCTGATTTTATTTGAGCACCTTAATGACCTCCAAAAATTATGAAATTTGTTTTGCCATCTATCTACACCATAATGAACTTATGTGATTAATTTGGTAATTTTTGGAGCAACTTCATAAAATGACCTTTTAAATAAATTAAGAAAATAGAAAAGATGGATTAGGGTTGGTAATAAGTGTTGATGATGTGATCTTTGGATTGATTGATGTTCATAGACCCCTACCCTTTGGTCTATGATGTTTGTGATGCTATGTTTGGTTGGTGCTTAGGATAATTATATTAAGGGCTAGTTAATCAATATTGCTTAAGGAAGAAATGATTACCTTTTATGCTCAACCTAGAATTCAATCATGCCTTGCTTAAAAGTAATCTAGAATCAGTGGAATTGTCTTGCACCTTAAGTCCATATCATCATTCTCATGAGCATTCATCATTGCATCCGTATAGTTGACGAAGAAGGACCTGAAGTCGAGGTAGCCACCGAAGGATCTGTCCCCGAGGCGACCCCGAGCTTCGACACCTACTCCAACCCCGAGTCCGTCCTTTTTGCCATCCAAGGCAAGCCCCGGTGCATTTAACCCTTCCTTGAATTTATAAAGTGTTTTCCTTAAATGCTTTTGAGTTAAATTATTGCATTAGGTTTATAGGAGTTGTGTGCTATCCTAATTGATGCATTACTCACCTTGACCACTGAAACACCCGATACCTGCTTTTCAAAAAGTGTTTGAAAAATGCTTAGCAATGCTATTAAATAGATTTGCAATAAAAATGCCAATTTCAAAAGTGTGATCACTTAAAGAACTTTTATGGGAATTTGGCTTTACTCCCACTATTGGCTAAGTATCTGATCCGTACTTAGTCAATGGGAAGGAGAGGTTGTCCTTGCGTACGGTGCCGTCATGTTGTAGTCCGGGACTCAACAGTTGACACCGACCGGGACAGGGTTGAAAAACTGACAGGACCTGTACTCTTGGGTTAGAGTCCCGAGGTGCTTGTCGCTGGCTGGAAAATGTAGGGACCATCCGTATGGGGGCCTGCTGGTCAAGACTTGTAACTATTCACATACTACGGAAAGCTCTGGCTCCGAGAAATCCATTATTGGACCGACAACCGCGCACTGGGAGTGGAGAGATGGCGGAAGTAGCATGTACCCACGTGGGTTAGAGTCCCGGATTGGAGTGGTGTACTGTACTTTCGGGTGGCGTAGGACCGGGCCCAATCTTGGAGGAATCGTGGTAGATGAGTTGGCTATGCAAGCTTGGGTGCTACATATGCAGTGTGGATAGGGATCCTCAGCTGAGTATTATTTATCCGGATTAACGTTGCTCCTCGGTTATGGAGACTTGGTCCACTGACTGTCAACGGAGAGTGGTTCTCAACTAGGAATGTTTTGAAATGTAAAATGAATCATGGATGATGAAGAATTGAGGAATGCTGAATCTTTCAAAATAAAATAAGATTTACAAAAATGCTTTTCTGCAAAATACTTGATCTTGCTTAAGCCTTACCTTGACTACCCTAGGCCTTCATTCCTGAGTCTTCTCCCTTTTTCTTTAGTCGGTTAAGTCTTGTTGAGTACCTTTGTACTCAGGGTTTTATTACCCATGTTGCAGGTATGACAGATTCCTCAGTATGCCTTGGACCCTGCTGTGTGACTGTTGTTCAGGAAGAGGCCGATGAGGCCGATGAGTGATTATTCACCCTCGGGCTGGGTGAAGTATCTTTACCTTTAGTTGTTGTCATATGCTACTCTGCCAACTCTATCTATTTGAACTATGGTCTGTAATAACTTCACTTTAATTTTATGTTGAACCCTGGTTTGTAAAACTATTGTTATCTAAGTCTTCCGCTATTTACTCCGATGTTATTTGTCAAAATGTTAAAGAGATTGTAACTGAATTGTGAGATGATCCTGCGGACAACGGGCACTGATGTAGCCCAGTAGCGGAACCGGTCCTAATCTCTTGGCTGTACGGATCGACTGTCAGTGGTTGACGGTGATCAGTGGGCCATGGGATTAGAGCCGTTACGTTACAGAGAGCACGCGATCATATTACTAGTTGGTGTCATACCCCCGGGGTCGAAACACCGACAGTTGGTGCGCCAGGTAGGGGCCTTCGCGTGTCGGAGTCGATTTCTCGTTGTTTTCTGGATGGCTTCTTCCACTCCTTCATTCTCTGCTGGTGTCGTCGTCTGGTTCGGGAGCCTCGAGTTCCTGGCCGCCGGCAGCGGCAACGAGCTGACCTTGCTCTCCACGGAGAGCCCGAGCGGAGAGCGTGTCACGCCACCCCACGCGGGGGGCGTGGCGCGTCGCCCACACCACCACGCGTCGCCACCTCATGAGCGGCGCCGCCGACACCACCGTCGCCAGGCACAGGCGGCGCCCGCGGCGTACGCCCACTTCCCCGTGGCCGGCGCAGAGTCCCCGAGGAGGAACCTGCCCGGCGCACGGCCAGAGACTTCTAGGGCGCGCGCGCACTCTCCCAGCGAGTTCGCGTTCGTCATGCGCACGGACCGGGAGCCTGGCCAGGGCCCCCCGAGCCATGCTCCGTCGACACCATCTGGCTTCCTCCCGCACGGGGTGTACCGCGCTCGACGCCAGCGGTACCCGTTCGGCCTCAACAACTCCGCAGCTGTCTACGCCCACCACCTCAACGAGCGCCGTCAGGACCGGGCGGCGGCACAGCGGGAGGAACGTCCAGGCGTGATCCTACGAGCCACCACCGACCTGGAGATCGTCTACCCCGCGCACGTCGGCCGCTGCTTCTCACGAGTCGTCGAGCCACCCCGGCGAGCCACCGTCGGAGAGTGGTACCGCGAGCTGCAGTCCCAGCATGAGCCAAGGCAGCACGACATCAACAGCTCCGACTCCGACGAGTACGACTACCACGAACCTGACCTCTAGGATCCCACCAGGGAATGCTTCCAGCTCGAGGGGGTCGTGGACGATGCCGAGGACGACGGCGACGACGACACCAGGCCGGCACTCAACCTCGAAGAGCCCGGAGACGTGGCTGCGGCAGGCGGACCACACGTTCGGGGGAGGAACGAACCTCCGGCACCGGATGCACCACCTCAGCACAACGACGACTGGGCGGCGCAGCTCGCGTAGCTACGAGAGGCGATCAACAAGGCTGAGGAGGACCGACAACGCCTGCTGCAGCTCGAGCAAGCTCTTGTGCAGGAACAAGCCCAACCTCGAGGCACCGATGCACGTGGCCGCGCACGAGAGGTACATCGGCAGATCCACGAGGACGGGGCACCAACACACCCTGAGGTACGCTTCCCGCGAGCCGAGCAGAACGTGGTGGCGGCCGCGATGCTGCTCCGCGATCTACCCGCCATCTCCAACCCTGACGCCAGGCGCATGCTCGGGGAAATGAAGAACCTCCTCGAGACAGCCGCTCTGCAGCAGGCCGAGAGCTGAGCCTCACGCCGGCGCGGAGCGGCCTCGGGGAAGCCAGCAGACACGCCCCGCAACGAGCGTGAGACATCCGTCCACCAGCCGGACGCCTCTCGAGCCAGGCCAGTCCGGGAGCGGATCGTTGACAACCGGCCACCTCGAGATCCCAATGACGCCCGCAACAACATCAACCGCCGGCGCAAGGACAAGGGTGCTGAGGAGCATGGTGAAAGTCCCTGTTTGGTTTTGGATAATTGATGTCACCTTGGGTACTAACCTTTGTCATGAAGTGTTCATTAGCTAGGTTGGTACATACCAAGTGTGGGAGCTAGATGATGACCATGGTATTGGCGGTGATGACCAAAAGATGGATCAAGTGCTCCACATTAGGAAAGAGAAGAAGAGAAAAGCAAAACCCTATGGAGATCAAGGCAAAGGTATAAATAGGGATTTTGTTTTGGCACTCAAGACACCATAGAGGGTGTGAGTGTGTTTAGGATAGATAGCCTTACTATTAAGAGGAGACTATCTCGGTGATTGCGGTTATCAAGTGCCACTAGGTGAATTCATACATGCATATGCATTAGGACCTAGTGTGCTAACCTCTAATCCCTTGAAAATGATTGTGAAAATGCTAACACACATGCACTTGATGATGTACACTTGGTGGTGTTGGCACATTTGCAAAGGAGAAGTTGTTGGAGTTGAATTGAATCAACTTGGAGAAGTTTCAGAGAAATCTTTTGTTGAAAAAGGGAAGCGATGGATCTTGGATTGAGAATCTGTTCTAATCCTTTGTGAGTTGTTTTATCTATGTAAGAGGGTTGTGAAGCCCTCTGAGTTAGCTTTCCAAAATGTCCAAGATCATCAATATCGGAGTTTGGAGTGAGGAGTTATGGCTATTCTAGCGCGGGGAGTGCAGGCTGGTGTAGTCGGTAGTACCGACCCTGGTGGTCGGTAGTACCGACCCAAGAGGGTTGTTTGCAGCCTCTCTGGATGTGGCCCAGTTTGGCCTGGCGGTAGTACCGCCATAACCTCGGTACTACCGCCGGCGGTGGTACCGACCAGAGGGTCGGTGATACCGTGGCCCTGAAGGTTTTTGCAGGCTCTCTGGTGAGCTGAGTTTGGCCTACCGGTAGTACTGCCATAGGGCCGGTAGTACCGGGCTCGGTAGTACCGACCAGGGGGTCGGTAGTACCAAGGTTTGAAGGAAGTTTTGGAGGCTCTCTGGAAGTGGCCAGTTTTGGCCTGGCGGTAGTACCGCCATTATGTCGGTACTACCGCCCTCGGTGGTACCGAGGACAGGAAGTTGTCCGGGAGCTCTCTGTGTAGTCCCCAGTTTGGCCTGTCGGTTGTACCGCCATAGGGACGGTACTACTGACCGTCGGAGGTACCGACCAGGAGTCGGTTGTTCGTTTTGGTCAACGCGCCGTGTGTAAACGGCTAGTTCTGACACTGTCGGTACTACCGCCCAGGGGGTCGGTACTACCGACCAAAGCGCAGAAAAGGGGAGAACGGCTGTTTGTCTTCCCCTCTCATATAAATAGGTTGTGGCCGGGTTTGGGGGCTTCTTCTTGACTCTCCAACCTCTTGAACATCCTCTTGAGCAAGATCTACTCCCTCCCACTCATCTCCTTGCTTGATAGCGCAAATCTAAGTGAGATCGAGTGGATCCAAGTGCATTTGCTTGTGAGTTTGCATCTAGTGGCACTTGGGGATTGTTGTTGCTGCGGGTATTCTCTTTACTCTTGGTGGTTGCCGTCACCTAGACGGCTTGGAGCAGCGGAGGAGTTTTGGCACGAGTGGTGATTGTTCGTGGCCATCTCCCGGTGATTTGTGAGGGGTATTGTGCCTTCCCCGGCGAAGAGCCAAAAGGTAACTCTAGTGGATTGCGCGTGTCTTTGAGTTACCTCCATTTGTGGGTTGGTTCTTACGGCGCTCATTTGTTGAGCTAGGTTTGTGAAACACCTATTAGCCGCCGAATCACCAAGTGGTTGGTCGACACAACGGGGAGTAGCGTGCCGGCAAGCACGTGAACCTCGGGAGAAAATCTTTGTGTCTCTTGCCTCTTTGGACTTCTCCCAAAGTTTCTTGGTATTCTTATTGTGATTGATTGTCTCTTGCCGGTGTCGGTACATCTCTCTATCCTTGCATTACTTTCGTTATCACTTGTGTAGAGATATTTGTTGCTAGAAGTAGCTCTCTAATTAGAAGTAATTATTTCTTGCTAACTCATTATTTTAGAGAGTAGTAACATATCTTTTGTGTGACATAGTGATTATAGGTTACTAGAATTGTTGGATAGGTGACTTGCAACACTTAGTAGAGCTAGAGCAAAAAGCTTCGCTTTGTAATTGTCTAACTAGTTGCTCTAAGTGTTTTGTAGAATTTTTATTAGGCTATTCACCCCCCTCTAGCCATTTAGGACCTTACAAGTGGTATCAGAGCCGTGGTCACCGTTTGCATAAGGCTTAACAACCTTCGGTGTTAAAATGGCTCAAATTGTTTTCAACCATGTTGGGGGCAAACCACCGTTCTTTGATGGCACATCTTTTGATTATTGGAAGAGAAAGATGAAGATGTATTTGGGTTCAATCAATGACAAGGTGTGGGATGTGGTTGAAAATGAGTTTGTGATTCTTGATCCTACCAATCCAACACCAAATGACTCCATCAACAAGCAATGCAACACAATGGCGCTCAACACCATATACAATGCCATTGATCCAAAGGTGTTCGAGCAAATCAAAGATCTTGACAATGCAAGTGAGGTGTGGAAAAGATTAGAAGAAACATATGAGGGCACTTCAACGGTAAAAAGTGCCAAGTTGTACATGCTCAAGGACAAGCTCACCAACTTCAAGATGAAGGATGATGAATCAATTTCGGAAATGTTCTATAGATTGCAAGTGATCATCAATGATCTCAAGTCCTTGGGAGAAAAGGTACAAGATGAAGACTTCACTCACCGGTTCTTGAGTTGCTTGCCTAAGAGGTTCAGGACACTTCGGACCATCATCTTTAGAGGAGGTTTGAAGAATGTGACTCCAAATGAGGTGCTTGGTGATGTCATGACCGAGGATCAATACAATGAAGATAGTGAAGAAGTGGTCAAGGAAGAGGACAAGAAGAAGAAAAGTGTGGCATTCAAAGCCACCTCATCTAAGAGCAAGGGCAAGTCCAAGAAGGAAGAATCAAGTGACAATGGAGAAGCTAGTGACATTGATGATGAAGCCTTAGCTCTCTTTGTGCGCAAATTTGGCAAGTTCATGAAGAAGAAGGGCTATGGTGCAAGGAAGAGAAGAGATTACAACAAGAACAAAGACTATGTGAGAAGATGCTACAAATGCAAGAGCAAAGATCACGTTGTAGCGGATTGTCCCTACAATAGTGACAATGATGAAGATGAGAAGAAGAAAGATAAGAAGGAGAAGAAAGAGAAGAAAATGAGCTTCAAGAAGAAGAAGAAGGGTGCTCATATGTTGTCACATGGGATAGTGATGCATCATCCGATAGTGAAGACTCAAGTGATGATGATAACAAGAAGAGCACCAAGAAGAAGGCACTTGCAAGCATTGCAATCAACAACAAGCCTTCTCTATTCGACACTTCATCATGCTTCATGGCTAGGCCGACTAAGGTACAATCCGATGATGAGAGTGATAGTGAGAGTGATGAGGATGAGGAGCACTCAGAGGAGGACCTCATGGACATGTTAGAGCAAGCTCACACTTGCTTTGAGATGAAGAGGAAGGAGTGCAAGGATTTGCGCAAGAAGCTTAGTGCTCTTGAACAAACCCTTGATGAGCTCAAGACTACTCATGAGAGGCTAGAGGTAGCCCATGAGAAGCTTGGCAAGGCTCACACCAAGCTTGAAAAAGCTTACTCCTCCCTCCTTGATCAAGTCAAGGTTGAGGACATTGTTCCAACATGTAACATAGGAGTAACTTGTGATATTCTTGATGAATCTTTTCATACTCCTATTGTTGTTGCTCCCACTAACGCTTCATGTAGCTCATCCACTACTACTTCTACTATGAGTGATGGTTTCACTTGTGATGCCTCACTAATGGTGGAAAATGAGACCTTGAAAAAGGAGGTCAATGAGCTCACTCGTGCCTTAGGCAATGCCTATGGTGGAGATGCCCGCTTGCTTAAGTGCTTGGGTAGCCAACGGTTCTCTCTTAACAAAGAGGGATTGGGCTATACCCCCAAGAATGGCAAGGCGGCCTTTGTGACTCACAAGACTAGTTTTGTGAGAAGCAATGGTCGGTTTTGCAAGAAATGCAAGCAATCCGGGCATATAGAGCAATATTGCAAGAACAAGAATAAAAATGCTAATGTATCCTCAATTCAATTTGATTCTTGTTATTTGCTTACCAAGGGTGTAAATGGTTTGAAGGCTAAGTTTATTGGTGCTCCCATTGTTGGCCCAAAGAAGAAGGCAATTTGGGTGCCCAAGAGCTTAGTGACTAACCTTGGAGGACCCAAGCAAGTTTGGGTACCTAAAAAGAATTGATCTTTTTCTTGTAGGTCAATTATAAAGCCGGAGGAAGGCATTGGGTGCTTGATAGTGGGTGCACTCAACACATGACCGGAGATGCAAGAATATTCAATTCAATCAACAAGAATGATGACAATGGGATTGATAGTATTACATTTGGTGATAATGGCAAAGGCAAGGTCAAGGGGCTTGGTAAGATTGCTATATCGAATGACATGAGCATATCCAATGTATTGCTAGTAGAGTGCTTGAACTTCAATTTGTTATTCGTGGCTCAATTGTGTGATCTTGGATTCCAATGCATATTTGGAGTTGATGATGTAGAGATCATAAGTGTAGATGGCTCAAACTTGATCTTCAAAGGCTTTAGATATGAAAATCTATACTTGGTTGATTTCAATGCTAGTGAAGCTCAATTGTCAACTTGTTTGTTCACCAAATCTAGCATGGGCTGGCTATGGCATAGAAGACTTGGTCATGTTGGAATGAAACAATTGAATAGATTGATTAAGCATGATCTAGTTAGAGGCTTGAAAGATGTGGTGTTTGAAAAGGATAAACTTTGTAGCTCCTGTCAAGCTGGAAAGCAAGTTGGAAACACTCACCCTAAAAAGAGCATGATGAGCACTAGCAAAGCATTTGAGTTATTGCACATGGATCTATTTGGACCAACAACATACACTAGCATTGGTGGAAACAAATATGGCTTTGCGATAGTGGATGATCTTACAAGATATACATGGGTGTTCTTCCTAAGTGACAAAAGTGATACATTTGCTACATTCAAATCTTTTGTCAAGAGGTGTCACAATGAGTTTGAAACAACCATCAAGAAAGTAAGAAGTGACAATGGTAGTGAGTTTAGAAACATAAGAGTTGATGAGTTATGTGATGAATTTGGAATTAGACATCAATTCTTGGCCAAGTACACTCCTCAATCAAATGGTCTTGTTGAGAGGAAGAATAGAACTCTCATTGATATGGCAAGGTCTATGCTTAGTGAGTACAATGTGAGTCATTCATTTTGGGCCGAAGCTATCAACACGTCTTGCTATTGTAGCAACCGCCTCTATTGTCACCCCATGATGGAGAAGACTCCCTATGAGCTATTGAATGGAAGAAAGCCTAACATTGCATACTTTAGAGTCTTTGGTTGCAAATGCTATATCTTGAAGAAAGACACTAGATTGAGCAAGTTTGAGAAGAAATGTGATGAAGGTTTCTTACTTGGTTACTCCACTACAAGCAAAGCATACAGAGTATGGAGCTTGGCAAGTGGTACTCTTGAGGAAGTGCATGATGTTGAATTTGATGAAACAAATGGCTCTCAAGATGAAGAAGAAAATCTAGATGATGTGAGAGGAACTCAATTGGAAAAGGCAATGAAGAGTATGGACATTGGTGATATTCGGCCTAGGGAAGTGATTGATGTTGAAGATGACAAAGATCAAGTGCTCACTTCTCCAATTGTGCAAGCTAATGGTTCTCAATTGCAAGATCAACAAGTGGCTAGTTCATCTCTTCCAAATGATCGAGCAAGTACAAGCAATCAAGTCCAAGTGCTCCAACCAACCAATGTTGCAAGAGATCATCCATTAGATCAAATCATTGGTGGAATTCAGAGTGGTGTGCAAACTAGATCAAGATTGGCTTCATTTTGTGAACATTACTCTTTTGTATCATCCATTGAGCCAACCAAGATTGAAGAAGCATTACAAGATGTTGATTGGGTCAATGCCATGCATGAAGAGCTTAACAACTTCACAAGAAATCAAGTATGGGAATTAGTAGAGAGGCCTAAGAACTACAATGTGATTGGCACTAGATGGGTCTTTCGCAACAAGCAAGATCAAGATGGCATTGTGGTGAGAAACAAAGCAAGATTAGTGGCACAAGGTTACACTCAAGTAGAGGGTCTTGACTTTGGTGAAACATATGCACCGGTTGCAAGATTGGAAGCAATAAGAATCCTATTAGCTTATGCTTGCTCCCACAACATCAAGTTATATCAAATGGATGTCAAGAGTGCATTTCTCAATGGCTACATCAATGAGTTAGTATATGTTGAGCAACCACCCGGTTTTGAAGATGACAAGAAGCCCAACCATGTCTACAAGCTCAAGAAGGCATTTTATGGTTTGAAACAAGCACCAAGAGCATGGTACGAGAGGTTAAGAGATTTTCTCCTCTCCAAAGGGTTCAAGATGGGAAAGGTTGATACTACTCTCTTCACCAAGAAGATTGGAAAAGACTTGTTTGTGTTGCAAATCTATGTTGATGATATCATTTTCGGTTCAACCAATCAAGATTTTTGTGAAGAGTTTGGTGAATTGATGGCAAATGAGTTTGAAATGTCCATGATTGGAGAGCTTAGCTACTTCCTTGGTCTACAAATCAAGCAACTGAAGGAAGGCACATTTGTTAGTCAAGGCAAGTACATAAAGGACATGATTAAGAAGTTTGGATTGCAAGATGCAAAAGTCATTAGCACACCTATGGGGACAAATGGACAATTGGATAGTGATGCAAGTGGCAATATGGTGGATCAAAAGTTGTATCGGTCTATGATTGGAAGCCTACTCTATGTGACCGCATCAAGACCGGATGTCATGTTTAGCGTATGCATGTGTGCAAGATTCCAAGCCTCACCAAGAGAGAGTCACTTGAAGGCAACTAAGAGAATATTGAGGTACTTGAAGCATACACAAGATGTTGGTTTATGGTATCCCAAGGGGTCAAACTTTGAGTTGATTGGATTTTCGGACTCCGATTATGCGGGTTGCAAGGTTGATAGAAAGAGTACATCGGGCACATGTCAATTGTTGGGAAGATCACTTGTGTCTTGGTCGTCAAAGAAGCAAAATAGTGTGACACTTTCAACCGCCGAAGCCGAATACTGTGGCGGAACGGTCCTAATTTCATGGCCCATAGGTCACTGTCAGCCTCTGACAGCCGAACCTATGTTCCACGCGATTAAGACTGTTCGTCACTGGGCTGCATCAGTGCCCATTGTCCGTAGGATCATCTCACAATTCGGTTACAGCACTGGATACTTTTACAAATAACATCGGAATACAGAGCGGAAGACTTAAATAACATTAGTTTTACAAACCGAGGTTCCAAATAAGATGAGAGGTGCAGTTACTACAAACCATGTTCGGATAATTGAAAATAGGCAACGTAGCGGAGTACAACAAAATAAGATACTTGTAATCACCCAGCCCGAGGGTGCACAACTATTCTTCGGCCTCATCGGCCTCTTCCTGGACGATGGTCATGCAGCAGGGCGCAAGACACATCGGGGACTCAGTCATACCTGCAACATGGGTAACAAACCCTGAGTACTGGGGTACTCAACAAGACTTACCCGACTAAAGGAAAGGGAGAAGACTCAGGGATGAGAGGCTTAGGGTAGTCAAGGTAAGGCTTAAGCAAGACCAAGTATTTTGCAGAAAAGCATTTTGTAAACCTTGTTCTATTGTTGGAAAGATTCAAGTATTTCTCAATTCTTCATTGTTCATGATTCATTTTACCTTCCAAAACATACCTAGTTGAGAACCACTCTCCGTTGACAGTCAGTGACCAAGTCTCCATAACCGAGGAGCAACGTTAATCCGGATAAATAATACTCAGCTGAGGATCTCTATCCACACTGCATATGTAGCACCCAAGCTTGCATATGCCAACTCGTCTACCACGATTCCTCCAAGATTGGACCGGTCCTACGCCACCCGGAAGTACAGTACACCACTCATATCCAGGTACGACGACCACGTGGGTACAAGCTACTTCCGCCATCTCGCCACTCCCAGTGCGCGGTTGTCGGTCCCAATTAAGGATTCCTCGGAGCAAGAGCTTTCCGAAGTATGTGAATAGTTGCAAGTCTTGGCCAGCAGGCCGCCATACGGATGGTCCCTAAATTTTTCCGCCAGCGACAAGCACCTCGGGACTCTAACCCAAGAGTATAGGTTCTGTCGGTTTTTCAACCCTGTCCCGGTCGGTGTCAACTGTTGAGTCCCGGACTACAACATGACGGCACCTTACGCTTGGACAACCTCTCCTCACTGTTGACTAGGTACGGATCAGATACTTAGCCAACAGGCAGGGAGTAAAGCCAAATTCCCATAAAAATTATTTAAGTGATCACACTTTTGAAATTGGCATTTTTATTGCAAATCTATTGTACAGCATCACTAAGCATTTTGCAAATTGTTTTTAAACAGGGCAGGTGGATCTTTGGTGGAGGTAAACAATGCAGGTAATAGGTCATCACACCACTCCTATAACCTAATGCAGTAGTTTTAACTCAAAAGCATTTAAGTAAACTTTTGTGAAAACAAGGAAGGGTTAAGATGCACCGGGGCTTGCCTTGAAGAGCAAAGAGAACAGGCTCGGGGTCGGCAGTGCAGGTGTCGGAGCTCGGGGTCGCCTCGGGGGTAGGTTCGTCAGCGGCTGCCTCGACTTTGATGCCTTCTCCTTCGGTCACTATACGGATGCAATGATGTATGCTAATGAGGATGCTGACAAGAACAATACAGCACAGGACAAATCTACTGTTTCTAGAGTACAACTTTACATTGTGTAAGCAATTTCTAGAATGGACATAAAGTTACTTAGTTCTTCCTTTAAGCAATATTAGACAAACCTATTAAGCATCATCTTTCCAATCTAAGTACAATCATTGTATGACATCACAATCATCATAGACCAGATGGGTAGGGGTCTATGATCAGCAAACAATCCCAAAAGTCACATTACAGGGCATACAACATGAACCCTAATCACTTTTTCTATTTTTCTTAATTATTTAAAAAGGTCATTTTATGCAGTTGCTCCAAAAGGCCTCAAAATTCTACCAGGGACTAAGCATGACATAACTAGCGCATAAAAATTTACCTCATAATTTTTGGAGCTACACATGATTTTCTAAAAATCTAAAACCATCCATTTCTTAATTAAAAGAAAGATTTTTCATTTTCTAATTTTTGCAGAAAGGTAGAGTTTCTTATTTTTCTAAAATTCTACACAGTGCAAGGAGCATACCATATTTTTCTCAAGATTTATGGAACAACAGATTAATTCTCACAAAAAAGAGAAAACAAAACACTATTCACATTTTTCCAAAAAGGAAAAAGAGCACTGTGCTCCTTCCCCGCAGGGCTCGGGCGAATCGCGCGGCGGACCGCAGGGCTCGGGCGAAACGGAAAGGATCGCTTCGTCCGAGGCCTGGCTGGGAGGCTCGGGCGAGACGGAAACAATCGCCCGTCCGAGGCCTGGCTGGGAGGCTCGGGCGAGACGGAAACAATCGTCCGTCCGAGGCCTGGCTGGGAGGCTCGGGCGAGACGGAAACGCGGGTTCGTTCGAGGCTTGGCTCGGGCGAAGCGGAGGGTGCACGCTTGCTCGAGGCTAGGCTCGGCGAAGTGGTGAGGGTGTGTGTCTACTCGAGACCTGGCTCGAGCTAGACAGTGTGTGAGTACTTGCTCGAGGCCTGGCTCGAGCGAAGCGGTGTGGGTGTGTGAGTCCGCTCGAGGCCTGGCTCGAGCGAGACGGTGAGTGTGTCCGCTCGAGGCCTGGCTCGAGCGAGACGGGAAACGTGTGCTCGAGGCCTGGCTCGAGCTTACGGTGAACGCGTATCCGCTCGAGGCCTGGCTCGAGCTTTGCGCCGTGAAAGCAGAGACCGGGGGCTTTGAGTGCTTACCACGGGTCGGAGGCAGGGCTCGGCGGGGCAGAACAAGGGTCGAAGGAGTGAGCTCGACGTTGGCGGTGCTTCGGCGGAGCTCTCTCGGCGGCGAGCGGCGTGCCGGCTGGTCTGTCCACCAAAAGAGATCGGCGAGGAGCGCACCAAGATGAGGAAGAGAGGGCGGGGGTCGGATGAATGAGAAGAAAACCCACGGCGACGAATTTTGCTGCTTACCGCGGCAAGACTGTTCGCCGGAGTCGGAGAAGAATCGCTTGCACCGGCTAAAGGAGGGGCGGAGGGGTGAAATTGGTGGTTTGGGAAAGTGGAGAAGCTCAAAACGAAGGCAACGGTGGCTTCGGCGGACTCTGGGGAGGCTTGGTGGCTCGGGTTCACAGAGCTCGCAGGTAGCGGAAGAACGGCGGCCGGCGGGTGGCTTTTATAGCCGTGCTCAGGGGCGGATAAGAGGTGCGCGAGGGTGGATAAGATCGGCCGCGTCGCGTGCTTGCGAATCCATGATGAAGAAAGGACGAAAGTCTGCTCAGGGGCCGGGCGTGCGCTCGCCGGCGACGGCCACGCGGCGGTGACGTGCTGGGAGCAGTGGGGGACGAGCGAGGGTCAGCGCTTTGCGCGTGCGGGAGCGGCATGATCACGGGGTCAGTGGCGGCAGGATGGAGGCAGGCGGGGAGCGGCCAGACGCGCGGCACGCGCAGCGCCGGCGGCTCGGCTATGGCCGGGGCCCTCCCCCTAGCTCTAGGTTGAAAATGAACAGGGCTAGGTCTAGGGTTTGACTTAGAATTGATTTCTGTATTTTGCAAACTACTCCCAAAAATTGAACTGAGCAACAAAAACTCAAAACACCAAAGTTGTGTAGAAAAAAGAGATCTACAACTTTGTCAATAAGAACATTTTCAAAATCCAAATAGTTTTTGAATCACATATGAAATTTGAAAAGGGGACACTTTTGGGATTTGAATAAATTCAAAATTACTTTTGATTTTATAGTGAAACTTGAAAATCTGTAAATACCAAAGTTGTTCCTCTTGACAAGATCTACAACTTTGCCAAAAGGACCAACTTCAAATTTTGAACAGTTTTTGAATTATAAAAAGAGGGGTAAAACTAGAGTTTGGAAATTAGGGTTTTTCAAAAGAACTTCCAAATCTATTTTTGATTTTTAACCTTGATCAACACAACAAAACATCAAGGCACAAAACTGAACAAGATTTACACAGAGCTAGACACAGAGGTGAAATTACCATTTTGCCCTTAAGGAAGGTTTGGGCCTTTAGGGTTTTGAAAAAGGAATCACTACACAAATCACTTCAGAAAAGGTAAAAGCAAAACAAGTAATAGGCAAACATAAGTGCATGGCAAGAATGATTAATGACTAAAGATGATGACATGTCAGGTTAATTACATATTAAACACCAGAGGTGTTACAAATACATATCCGCCGGTAGTTGTTGTGCTCAATTACTTTGGATGAAAGCAACTTTGGACGACTTTGGAATCAAATTCAAACAAGTGTCGATGCTATGTGACAATGAGAGTGCGGTGAAGCTCACAAACAACCCCGTGCAACATTCAAGAACAAAGCATATTGATATTAGGCACCACTTCATAAGAGACCATCAACAAAAGGGTGATATTTCAATTGAGAGTGTTGGAACCGATGACCAACTTGCCGACATTTTCACCAAGCCACTTGATGAGAAGAGGTTTTGCAAGCTAAGGAATGAATTGAACATACTTGACTTCTCAAATATGTGTTGATGCACCCCCACTTATATGACATGCCTCTCCTTCGACAAAGCAAGGTAAAAGTTGATTGACATATGCATCCATTCTCTGCTAGGGACATGTTTAGTGCATCTAGTCATTTGCTCACAATCATTAGGCTCTTTCATGAAAATAAAATGATTTTGATGACTATATGATGCCACTATTGTTTCTATACTTGATATGATCTAGCGGTAACATATGACATGTTTATGGGCTTGCAATCCTAGTGCTTAACCTAGAGAATGAACAATGGAATGTTTAACCAACGTGAGTAAGATAACCATTGCAAGATGTGTGAAGAAGCTTACTCTAGAGCAAATCATGTTAAATATCTAATGCAAATGATCTAGATTGAATTAAATGTGAAAGAACTAACTCTCTCCTAAACAATTTGAACCTTTTTATGTAAACCTTTTATGGAAATAGCTGACAAAGGGGGAGAGAAAAGTCACAAAGATCAAATGAAGGAGATCAAAACTTTGAAAAAGATTTGAGCACACAAGTAGGGGGAGCAAGTTCATGAACTTGGTTGTTGCATTTTATTTGTGCATGTTCATATGCTTGCTTGCATTGCACAAGTTGTTAACTTTATATCCATGCTTGTGTGGTGCATGCTAGAAATAGAGTTTGAATGATGATTTGCAAACTAACATGCATAGGTGGTAGCTAGATGTAATTTGCTCTTACAAGTGGTACTAGAGCCTTTCATATAATGTTGATCTCATAAGGTATCTAGTGTTTTTGTAAAGTCTAGCTAACCATGGTGCTAAGGATGGTATACATTGGCAACTCCGATTGGTACCACGCTTCAAAGGTCCATTCTTTACACCTTAGCATCATTTGATAGTACTACTCTCCCACATTTCATATCTATGCATATGTGCCGAACTTCAACCAAACACTATAGCACATATGTAGGGGGAGCTAATACTAACAAAGTGGTAACTCAAATTTCCAAACATATATCTTTGTGAAGGTTGTCATCAATTACCAAAAAGGGGGAGATTGAAAGTCCCTGTTTGGTTTTGGATAATTGATGTCACCTTGGGTACTAACCTTTGTCATGAAGTGTTCATTAGCTAGGTTGGTACATACCAAGTGTGGGAGCTAGATGATGACCATGGTATTGGCGGTGATGACCAAAAGATGGATCAAGTGCTCCACATTAGGAAAGAGAAGAAGAGAAAAGCAAAACCCTATGGAGATCAAGGCAAAGGTATAAATAGGGATTTTGTTTTGGCACTCAAGACACCATAGAGGGTGTGAGTGTGTTTAGGATAGATAGCCGTACTATTAAGAGGAGACTATCTCGGTGATTGCGGTTATCAAGTGCCACTAGGTGAATTCATACATGCATATGCATTAGGACATAGTGTGCTAACCTCTAATCCCTTGAAAATGATTGTGAAAATGCTAACACACATGCACTTGATGATGTACACTTGGTGGTGTTGGCACATTTGCAAAGGAGAAGTTGTTGGAGTTGAATTGAATCAACTTGGAGAAGTTTCGGAGAAATCTTTTGTTGAAAAAGGGAAGCGATGGATCTTGGATTGGGAATCTGTTCTAATCCTTTGTGAGTTGTTTTAGCTATGTAAGAGGGTTGTGAAGCCCTCTGAGTTAGCTTTCCAAAATGTCCAAGATCATCAATATCGGAGTTTGGAGTGAGGAGTTATGGCTATTCTAGCGCGGGGAGTGCAGGCTGGTGTAGTCGGTAGTACCGACCCTGGTGGTCGGTAGTACCGACCCAAGAGGGCTGTTTGCAGCCTCTCTGGATGTGGCCCAGTTTGGCCTGGCGGTAGTACCGCCATAACCTCGGTACTACCGCCGGCGGTGGTACCGACCAGAGGGTCGGTGATACCGTGGCCCTAAAGGTTTTTGCAGGCTCTCTGGTGAGCTGAGTTTGGCCTACCGGTAGTACTGCCATAGGGCCGGTAGTACCGGGCCCGGTAGTACCGACCAGGGGGTCGGTAGTACCAAGGTTTGAAGGAAGTTTTGGAGGCTCTCTGGAAGTGGCCAGTTTTGGCCTGGCGGTAGTACCGCCATTATGTCGGTACTACCGCCCTCGGTGGTACCGAGGACAGGAAGTTGTCCGGGAGCTCTCTGTGTAGTCCCCAGTTTGGCCTGTCGGTAGTACCGCCATAGGGCCGGTACTACCGACCGTCGGAGGTACCGACCAGGAGTTGGTTGTTCGTTTTGGTCAACGCGCCGTGTGTAAACGGCTAGTTCTGACACTGTCGGTACTACCGCCCAGGGGGTCGGTACTACCGACCAAAGCGCAGAAAAGGGGAGAACGGCTGTTTGTCTTCCCCTCTCATATAAATAGGTTGTGGCCGGGTTTGGGGGCTTCTTCTTGACTCTCCAACCTCTTGAACATCCTCTTGAGCAAGATCTACTCCCTCCCACTCATCTCCTTGCTTGATAGCGCGAATCTAAGTGAGATCGAGTGGATCCAAGTGCATTTGCTTGTGAGTTTGCATCTAGTGGCACTTGGGGATTGTTGTTGCTGCGGGTATTCTCTTTACTCTTGGTGGTTGCCGCCACCTAGACGGCTTGGAGCAGCGGAGGAGTTTTGGCACGAGTGGTGATTGTTCGTGACCATCTCCCGGTGAT
>CM019829.1:33905799-33929355 GCA_009763385.1 Coix lacryma-jobi var. lacryma-jobi
CGGAGGGCCAGAGGACCAGCTGTGGTAGCTGGCACGTGGCATCGGCGAGCAGGAGCACATGGGGATGTGCGATGCATCGGCCGAGTCAGGAGGAAGACGTGGTGTCGTGACACATGGCGGGAGGTCGGACACGGGCTTGCGTGCGGCGCAAGTGCCGTCGGCAGAGTCAAGGAGGATGGCGAAGGCGTTGTGCCCGGCGTGGAGGCTGGACATGCATCAGCATCAGTGCCGGTGGTCGGGGTGTGCGAACCACATCCCGTCTATGGTGCGGGTTCGGTAGCTGAGCCTCAAAAAGCTACCATCGACGGTTTCCAGGTTTGGGCCTCAAAACCTGGGGTGGCCGGTTTCCAAGTTTGGGCCTCAAAACTCGGCGAGGACAGTTTCCAGGTTTGGGCCTCAAAACCTGGGCGCGCGGGTTTCCGAGTTTGGGCCTCAAAACTCGGGGTGACGGTTTCCAGGTTTGGGCCTCAAAACCTGGGCTGGCGGGTTTACCGGTTTGGGCCTCAATACCGGGGGTGGTCCGAAAGGACGGTCGACGCGTGGCGGCGTGGAGAGGCTGGCGCGGCGGCGAAGCTATCCACGAGGAAGGCGCGGTGGTCGACGTGACGGCACGTGGCGGCATCGGGGAGGTCGCGTCGAGGCGAAGCTACCGGATGTGCGGGCGTGGCCGTCGGATGAAGATCGTCAGGACTACTCCTGGGGGGTATTTGGGTTGAGTGCTTAATGTAAGGGCATTTTGGTCTTCGGACGTGCGCCTATATATATGAGGGGACTGCTAGGGCAGTCACATCCTTGGAGGTGTCACTCTCATTTTGTTCATTTGAGAGGAGGCTAGGGTTGAGAGGAGAGACCGGCTCTTGTTCTTGAGCTTTTCGCCATCCGCGTTTTGTACTGCGAGGAGTGGCTTGTAACCCGACACAGAGTGCTACACAATTCATCATCTAGTAGCAATCCAAGGATCAATTTCTCCCCTCCTCTTTGTTGGCTGAAATTTGGATCGAATCGCGTTTTTGTTCTTCGCGTTTTGGTTTTTCCCCTTCCGGAGATTTGCCTCGTTCTCCCTCTCTGACTGTCAATTTGCGATTCCATTTGAATCAGATTGTTCTACGTCGTGAGCTCCTTCTTTCCACTGAAGGATTTCTTCTCTAACCTCACGAGCTCATAGATCGGGTCGAAATCGTGTTCGTTCTTCGTTCTTCCCCCTTTTTGTGGCAGAACCTCCCGTTAATGTGGCCCACCTGCACACGTCACCGTCTCCTCGAGCCCTAATGACTGTGCACATGTACCACATCACTGGAAAGATCTGTCGGGTGTCCCCGAGAGAACCCCAAATTATCCACGAACCACAGGATCATCATCATGAAGGTTGGAATAATTACAACATTACAACATTTGTTACAAAATACCATCGGAGTGCGGAAGTAAGAGATAAAAACTTTACAAATCCATGAACAAGTTACTTTTTACATAAACATAACTGGTATTGCGGAAGTAGAATAGTATTACGGAACCACACTTAGGCGGAGTACCTAAGTTGGAGAAGAAGGACAACCAGATCATGTCAAGCCCAATGACATGATCATGATCAACATCACCTATTAAAGAAACCTGCAACAGGGGATTAACAAACCCTGAGTACTGGGGTACTCAACAAGACTTAACCGTCTAGAGAAAAGAAGAAGACTCAGGTATGAAGGCTATAAGGATTCAAGATAAGGCTTTAGCAAGGTCAAAGTATTTTCTTTTGCATAAAAGCTTACTAAAAGTAAAACCTATTTTTAAGTTTTAACTCAAGTGTGAACTAACCAAAGATTCTCAAACCTTCACATTCTAAAATTCTCCTTTCATAACCATCCCATTCTTTACTACGGTGCGGGTCGAAGGATTGAGGCTCCATATCCGAGGAAACACGGCGATTCGAATCGATTAACCCAGCTGGGGATTCAGTACCACACGACATATGTAGAACTTAATCTTGCATACGTCAACCCTATCTATAGATCCTCCCATACAAGAACGGGTCCGCGCCACCCAAGAGTAACAGTACACCTCGAACCCGACTATCTCATAGCCCCGAGGGTACACGCTACTCCCGCCATCTTTCCACTCCGAGTGCGCGGTTAGCCGTTCTCAAGTATCGGAATAGCTATAGACGAGGCTTACCACCGCATGTGGGCTGTACTCAAAGGTCTCAATCACAGCAGGCCAACAACGGTAAGGTCCTATGTTGAGTAACCTTACAACAAGACTCCATTCTTGGTGTAAGTTAGTATACTTATCACGTTGTTTCCAAATTCATTATCCCCATAACAAAGTAACCATTTTTAAAAGCACTTACTGTAATAAAGTAGTAAAGCATGGCTAAGCATACTAAGCCTTTTCATAAAACAGGTATTTAGGTTGAGTATGGGAATCATCAAGGTTGGTAATGCATCAAATAGGATTCACTCAATTCCTATTACTTAATGCATCATATTACTTAAGTGAAATAACTTTATAAAATCACAAGGATAGGGTTAATGTCCGGGGCTTGCCTTCGTTGCAGGGAAGACAGGATCCAAGAAGAATCCACATAAGTTAGTTCCTTTGCTGATTTGAAGTTAAGTCTTCTCGTCGAAGCTTGTCCAACAAGAATCTCCTTCCGAGGCTTGTTCGACAAGGGTGATCACCAAAGCTTGATCAACATGACTCCAACACTCTCGGATACTACACGTAGATAAATGATGTATGCTTAGTATGATGCCATGTGATGTATGCTAAGGTACAGGACAATCAAAAGTAAAACAGAAGATAACACAAGATAAGGAAAGTCGAGTACAACTTCCTTCGCGGTAAAGTTGCAAACCAACAAAACCAACTTGCAACTCACCAACTAAGATTCCTAGCTATACGTACAACTTCCATCAAGCACCTTTAGGAAGATAACTAAGGATGACTAAGGTTCATTAAAACATCACTTAAGCCATAGGAACACAAGATGAGAGGTGTCCCATGGTCTTCAAACAATAATCCAAAGTCACACAAGATGTAAACACTGCTGTTCAACACTTTGGATAGATTACACCACTTATACTAATCAAGCCATAACTAGAGCTTCTAAGATTCAAAAGGGGTGATTCTAGACAATCTAGAAAGCTTATGAAAAACTCTAAAACTTTCCTATTAAACCTAACAGGTGATTCACAACTTAATTAGTTCAAACAACTATAAACATTCAAACGATTAAATAAAGCATATAAATAAGAATAAATTTTATTTTCTTCAACCAGACCTCAAAATTTTTGTGAAGATACCATTTTCACCTAAAAACAGTGCCAAAAATAGTTTCATGGTTTTGGACCTTTAAATCGGCCTACAAAAATCATCAAATTCCATTTATTAATTAAAAGCCATATTTAAATCAGTTTCAAAATTTGTTCAACACTCAAGTTTTATATTTTCTTAAATATCAGGCAGCTTGAGAAAGCTACACAAAAATTTTCACAATTTTTGGAGCTTCCTACAAAAAGATATCAAAAAGACAAAACCTAATACTATTCACTCATAACAGCAAAAAGGAAAAACCATCTCTAACTCTTACTGGGCTCGGCCCAGTTCAACCCACGGCTGCTGCTATCCGAGCCTCAGGCCTCAGCCTCAGCCCTCCTTCTCCGACTCGCCCGAGGCTGACAAGCCCTTCTTCTCCGCCTCGCCCGAGGCACACCCGCCCGGCCAGCCTCGACCCAGCGTGGCGCGAGCGCACGGCGGTGGGTGTGTGTGTGCGTTCGCTCGAGGCCCGGCTCGAATGAGACAGCGCCCGTGTGGCTGCTCGAGGCCTAGCTCGAGCGAGACGAAAAAAAAAAACAACGTCTGTCGAGGCCTGGCTCGGAGGCTCGGGCGATACGGAAAGCCATCGCCGTCCGAGGCCTGGCTCGAGGCTCGGGCGAGACGGAAAACGCTCGTCCGTCCGAGGCCTAGCTCGGGCGGGACGGTGAACGCGTTCGCCCGAGGCTTGGCTCGAGCGAAGCGGAGGGTGCGCCTGCTCGAGGCATAGCTCGAGACGGTGAGCACGTGTCCTATGTCCGCTCGAGACCTGGCTCGAGCGAGACGGGTGTCCTGACAACTTTGCAGAAAAGCCTTCGGCTTACACTAAAACAACCCGCAGTCCATGGCGCTATTCACCTGAGTCTTGGACTTTGCAACCAACACCCTGGAACTTCTCATCTTTACAACGAGGAGGTCCTCGACCATGGCCGCGCGCGCATGGCGATGAACCGAGCGGCGGCGTGACTTACGCCGGCCAACTCCGGCCACTAGAGACCCAACGGACGCAAGCATCAGCACCGCAAGGCAACCGCAACGATTGAGCCCCAGCCCACGAGGAGCTCAAATCACTCCCCCGTGCCTCGGTGGCTACACCCCGGGTGTCGCTCCACGACACCCACGGAACCAGCACGACCAAGCCTTCGAGATCCAACACAGCCAAGCCCTCGAAACCCAAGTCAAGAGCCCCTGCTCGAGTGCAAGCACTCAAACAAGGCCTCGGGGGCTACTGTCGGGGGAACGCCAAAGGGGTACCCCCAATCAACGCACACCAATTAATAACCCAGCAAGTCAGGCCTCGGGCGAGCGCACATTCTCCGCCTCGCCCGAGCCCTCCCGCGTCAGGCCTCGTGGCGAGCACTCGTTCTCCGTCTCGCCCGAGCCCTCCGCGTCAGGCCTCGGGCGAGCGCTCCGCTACCCCTCGAGCCTCTCGAGCACGACAGCCTGCCTCTCGAGCCTAGGCGCGTGGGTCCGAGCCCAACCATACACCACTCCTCGAGACCCCACGCAGGGCCCTCGAGCCTCGCTTGTCCCGACAGCCTACCCCTCGAGACGCTTCACGCCTCCCTCGAGCGGCCCAGACATTGGATACCAGCCCCACGCTACGTATTTAATGCATCCACCTACCCCGGTCACATCCTCCGGTACACAGCATGCGTCACAGTGAACTGGAGCTAGAGTCAAACCTCATTTTCACCGCAAGCATGGGCAAAAGGCACCAGCACAGCACTGTTCGACCATACCTTGCGCTGTGGCACGTCCCGGTCACATCTCGAGACCCGGATTTCCGCTGTACGACCAGGCTCCCCGAAACTCGCCCATACCTGCGGGGACTCGAGCCCCCCGCAGGCGCCATCTCGAGGCCGGCTCCGCGCCCTTCGAGCCCTAACTACTTTCACGCTATTGAAAGACAGTACCCCCAAGACCCGGAGGGACCCCGCCGTGTCCTGGACGTGCCGGAATGGGTGCTGTACAGCTTCTACATCGTCGCGCCACCACGTCCGCGCCCAGGATGGAAGCCACGACCCAAGGACGCCTCAACAGCAACGATCACATCGGCTCCAGTTGCCCCGACAAGACAGGGTTCCTACCCTTCTCCGTATGGGGCACCGTACGCCCCGACACCTGTAATACCCTTATGTAACCCTGGCCTCCCCTTGCTCTATAAAAGGGGACACTAGGGCCCTCATTCAGGAGGACGGACACAACACACGAGTCCACACACAGGCACGAGTCCGGACTCCGGTCCACGCTCACTGAGCTTGTATTCTCCCCTGTACAAGCACTTAGGTGCAAGTAATACAAGAACATCCCCCCCGCTGGACGTAGGGCCTTCTTTGCCCGAACCAGGATAAATCCTTGTGTCATCTTGCATCACCCATCCAGGGAGAGAGCACGCGATCACATTACTAGTTGGTGTCATACCCCCGGGTACGAAACACCGACAGTTGGCGCGCCAGGTAGGGGCCTTCGCGTGTCCGAGCCGATTTCTCGTTTTTCCTGGATGGCTTCATCCCCTCTTCCGTTCTCGGCTGGTTGCCATCGTCTGGTTCGGGAGCCTCGAGTTCCTGGCCACAGGCAACAGCAACGAGCTGACTCTGCTCTCCACGGAGGGTCCGAGCGGAGGGCGTGTCACGCCACCCCGCGCGGGAGGCGTGGCGCGTCGCCCGCACCACCACACGTCGCCACCTCGTGAGCGGCGCCGTCGTCACCATCGTCGCCGGGCACAGGCTGGTGCCCACGGCAAACACTCACATCCCCGTAGCCGGTGCAGAGTCCCCGAGGGGAAACCAGCCCGGCGCGCGGCCGGAGACCTCCAGGGCGCGCCCGCGCCCGCCCAGCGACTTCACGTTCATCGTGCGCACGGACCAGGAGCCAGGCCAGAGGCCTCCGAGCCGTGCACCGGTCGACGCCATCCAGCCACCTCCCGCACGAGGTTGTACCACGCTCGACGTCGGCAGTTCCCGTTCGGGCCTCAACAGCCCCACGGCAGCTCACGCCCGCCACCTCAACGAGCGCAGTCGGGGCCGACAGCCGGCGGAGCAGGAGGAACGCCCGGGCGTGTTACTACAGGCCATCGCCAACCTGGAGATTGTCCACCCCGCGCGCGTAGACCGCAGCCCCTCACGAGCCGTCGGGCCACCTCGTCAAGCCACCTTTGGGGAGTGGTACCGCGAGCTGCAGCCCCGGCACGAGCCGAGGCGGCGCGGCATCGCCGGCTCCGACTCCGATGAGTACGACTACCATGACCCTGACCTCTGGGACACTACCAGGGAGTGTTTCCAGCTCGAGGGGGTCGCGGACGAAGCCGAGGACGACAGCGACGACGACACTAGGCCGGCGCTCAACCTCGAGGGGCCCGGAGACGTGGCTGCGGCGGGCGGGTCACGCGTTCAGGGGAGGAACGAACCCCCGGCATCGGCTGCTCCATCCCAGCACAGCGACGACCGAGCGGCGCAGCTCGCACAGCTGCGGGAGGCCATCGCCAAGGCTGAGGAGGACCGACAACGCCTGCTGCAGCTCGAGAAAACCTTAGCACAAGAGCCGGCCCAGCCTCGAGGCGCCGGCGTTCGTGGCCGAGCTCGAGAGGTCCACCGGCAGATCCTTGAGGACGGGGCGCCAGCACGTCCCGAGGCGCGTTTCCCGCGAGCCGGGCAGAACGTGGTGGCGGCGGCGATGCTACTCCGTGATCTACCCGCCGTCTCCAATCCTGACGCCAGGCGCATGCTTGGGGAAATGAAGAACCTCCTCGAGACAGCCGTCGCGCAGCAGGCCGAGAGCTCGGCGTCACGACGGCGCGGAGCGGCCTCGGAAAAGCCGGCGGACACGCCCCGCAACGAGCGCGAGGTATCCGTCCATCAGCCGAACGCCCCTCAGGCCAGGCCAGTCCGGGAACGGATCGTCGACAACCGCCCGCCTCGAGACCCCAATGACGCCCGCAACGACATCAACCGCCGGCGCAAGGACAAGGGGGCCCAGGAGCGTGGCTACAGCGCCCATCGAGGGGGGCGCTACGACAGTGACGAGGACCGGCAAGTCCTCGAGCCCCCGGGCCCCAGAGTCTTCAGCCGGGCCATCCGCAGCTCGACCCTCCCCGACCGCTTCCGACCTCCGACCAACATCGTGAAGTATGACGGGGAGGTCGAGCCCAAGCTCTGTCTTTCAGACTTCCGCCTAGGCTGCCAGCTGGGTGGAGCGAAGAACGACGACCGGGTGATCATACGCCAGCTCCCACTTTACCTTTCGGACACCGCCCGCCGGTGGCTCGAGGGGCTCCCGCCGGATCGGATCGACGACTGGGCCGACCTAGTCAGGGTCTTCGACGGGAATTTCAAGGGGACTTGCGTGCGCCCAGGCAACCCCTGGGACCTACGGCGTTGCAGGCAGGCGGCGAGCGAGCCCCTCCGCGATTTTGCTCGACGGTTCTCGAAGCAGCGCCTCGAGCTCCCCCACGTGCCTGATGAGGACGTCATCTCAGCGTTCCTCGCGGGCACAACATGCCAAGAGCTAGTTCATGAGCTAGGATGCTACCGTCCCAGGACGGTCGAGGACCTGATGGATCGTGTCACCAGCTTTGCCTCAGGCGACGAGGCAGTAGGGGCCTTCTTTGGCCGTTCCACGGACAAAGGTAAGGCGGTGACCGCGCCGGAGGGCTCGAGCAAGGGCGACGATGTCAAAAGCCGCGGCAACAACGGCAAAAAGAAGAAGGGCAAGGGGAAAGGTCAAAAGGCGAAACGCGACGCCCACAACGACAATGATGAAGAAGTGCTCGCAGGCACCCTCGAGCATAAGAAGCCTCGAGGCCCCCCGGACGGGGCCGTCTTCGATAAAATGCTCGAGGATCCCTGCACTTATCACCCAGGCCCCGTAAACCACAAGTTGAAAGACTGCCGACTGTTGAAAGGCTACTACTCCAAGCTCGGTGATAAGAGAGAAAACGTGCCCAAGGGCAAGGATAACAATCGGCGCGGCGGCGGGAACGCGGATGGCGACTTCCCCCCGGTGCGCGACTGCTACATGATCTACGGGGGGGCCGACCGTCGGGCTCTCAGCTCGAGAAAGAAAGAAGGAGCGCCGGGAAATCTTTTCACTTGGCCACGACGCCCCCCGGTATCTTGACTGGTCCGATGCGCCAATCACGTTCGACCGTGACGACCATCCGGACCGTGTCATAAACCCGGGGGCGTACCCCCTCGTCGTCGACCCCATCATCGTCGACGTACGGTTCTCCAAGGTGTTGATGGATGGGGGCTCGAGCCTCAACATCATATACCTCGAGACCCTCGACCTCCTGGGGATTTCAGAGGGTCAGCTCCGACCCAGCGTCGGGGGTTTCCACGGGGTCGTGCCGGGAAAGAAGGCCCACCCCCTCGGGCGCATCGACCTGCCGGTTTGCTTTGGCACGCCGGCTAACTTCCGCCAGGAGACACTCACCTTCGAGGTGGTTGGATTCCAAGGGACCTACCACGCCATCATCGGTCGGCCAGGCTATGCCAAGTTCATGGCGGTTCCCAACTACACGTACTTGAAGCTCAAAATGCCGGGGCCAAAAGGGGTCATCACCGTCGACACGTCCTACGAGCACGCGTACCACTGCGACGTGGAGTGCGTCGAGCGTGGGGAGGCAAACGTCCAGCTCGACTCGCTCGAGGCCCTAGCCGCCCTGGCCACCGAGGAGGCCCCCGAAGCGAAGCGCCACGCTGGCACCTTCGAGCCGGCGGAGCACACGAAGCGGATACCCGTCGACCCGACCTCGACCGATGGCAAGACGCTGACCGTCAGTGCCAGCCTCGAGCCTAAATAGGAAGCAGTGCTCGTCGACTTTCTCCGCGCAAACATCGACATGTTTGCGTGGGGCCCCTCGGACATGCCGGGCATACCGAGGGAAGTCGCCGAGCACGCCTTGGAAATCCAGGCCGGGTCCAGACCGGTGAAGCAACGCCTGCGCCGCTTCGACGAGGAGAAGCGCAGGATCATCGGCGAGGAGGTGCACAAGCTTTTGGCGGCCGGGTTCATCAAGGAGGTATTTCACCCAGAGTGGCTAGCTAACCCTGTATTAGTTAGGAAAAGAATGGAAAAATGCGGATGTGTGTAGACTACACCGGTCTGAATAAAGCATGTCCAAAAGTTCCATTTCCTTTACCTAGAATTGATCAGATTGTCGATTCCACTGCTGGGTGCGAAGTGCTTTCGTTCCTTGATGCGTATTCCGGCTACCACCAAATTAAGATGAGAAAATCCGACAAACTCGCAACCTCTTTTATCACGCCATTTGGTATATATTGCTACGTTACGATGCCCTTCGGCCTGCGAAACGCCGGGGCAACGTACCAGCGATGTATGCAGCACATCTTTGGCGAGCACATAGGCAAAAACCGTCGAGGCCTACGTCGATGACATCGTGGTTAAACTAAAAAAGTCGGGAACCTCATCAGCGACCTCGAGACCACGTTCGAGTGCCTCCGGGCCAAGAACGTAAAGCTCAACCCCGAGAAGTGTGTCTTTGGTGTGCCTCGAGGCATGCTACTTGGCTACATCGTCTCACAATGGGGGATCGAGGCAAACCCTGAAAAAATCTCAGCAGTCACGAGGATGGGCCCGATTCGTGACCTCAAGGGTGTGCAGAAAGTGACAGGCTGCCTAGCCGCTCTCAGCAGATTCATCTCGAGGCTGGGGGGAAAAAGCACTACCCTCTACCGCCTGCTAAAAAGACGGACACTTTGCGTGGACCGCCGAAGCCGAGGAGGCCTTAACCAAGTTGAAGGGTTGCTGACTTCTGCACCAATTTCTCGTGCCCCTGCGACCAGCCGAAGGTGGCGATACCCCCGAGCCCCTCCTCCTCTATGTGGCCGCAACCACTCAGGTGGTTAGCGCGGTCATAGCCGTGAGAGGCACGAGGAAGGGTCATACATTGCCGGTCCAACGACGGTATACCTCACCAGTGAGGGTACTCTCCGAGGCCAAGGTCCGGTATCCGCACATCCAGAAGCTGCTCTACGGCATCATCGTCACAAGGCGCAAGCTCCAGCACTACTTCCTAGAAGGGTGAGGGGGGGGGTGGGGGGGTGTAGCAGGGGAGGGGGGGGGTAGGGAAGGGGATGTGTGGGGTGGAGGAGGGGGGGAAAGGGGGGGCGGGGGGGAGGGGTGGGGGGAGGGGGGGGGGGGGGGGAGGGTAAAGGGGGTGTTGGTGGGGAAGAGGGGGGGGTGGGGCGGGATAGTGCGGTGGAAGGGATGTTGGGGGTGAAAAAGGGAGAGGGGGGTAATGGTGGGCGGGGCTTGAGGGAATGGAAGGGGTATGGCGTGGAGTTGAGGGGGGGGGGCGGGTAGAGGGGGGATGGGTGGAATAGAGTGGAAATGTTCGGGAGTGTCGAGGGAAGGGTGGGTTGAGAATGAGTTATGAAGGAGCGGGACAATCTAAGAAAGTGAGGCGAGCAGGGAAGACAAGTAGAGGGGGAGGTAACGAAGGAGTGGGATGGGTAATGGATGTGGTGGAGAGATAGACAAGAAGGCGGGTGAGTGGGAGTCGGGGGGAGGTGGGGCCAGAGATGGCGGATGAAATGTATTCGTGAACATGGAAGGGGATGGGAATTGATTAAGAGGGATGGTGAGGGAAGGTGGGGGGGTTGAACTGGGATCTGGGTAGGTCGGACGCAGGGGAATAAGGTAATTGGAAGGAATGAGGGAGTGGGGAAAAAGTGAGAAAAGCGGTAAGAGGTGGCGGTTAGATAGGAGGAAAGTGGATAGAGAGAATCAATCAGGGGGGGATTATAGGGGTGTAATAAAGAGGTAAATAAAGTGGGTGGGGAAAGCGTGACGGGTTAGGTGGGAGAGCTGGATATAGAAAGCTCCGTAAACTAGATTATGGGATTGGAGAGAAAGGTATAGCAATGATAAGAGGGGTGGGGACACAGATGGTGGGCGATAAGTAAATGGTTGAGGAAAAGAAAGGGGAGGTATAAAAGAAAGGGAAGGAGGATAAGGTGGATTAGAGGGAGGAGAATGACCAAAGAAGGGGTTGGGGACATAGACGGTGTGCTGCGGAAGAGGCTGGGGGAGTAGCGGGACCGGAGTGGCCAGCAACAGGACGGGGAAGGTGGTGAGGTGAGGGGGTTAGGCGCGGCTGGGTGGACGAGCGCAGGAGAAGTTTTGAGCCGGGGTGGGTGGGGTATGGTTGGGCAGGAGCGGGGGGGGAAGGTAAAGAGGTATGCAGCTAGGAAGTGTGGAAGTTCACACGGGGTAAAAATTAGAAATGTCATAAGGGGGGTAGACTAGTTTGCGCGGAAATGGAGAAGAGGGGGGTGGAGGGGGTTAAGTTCGGAGGGAGGTGGGCGAAGGTTGGGGAGAGGGGGGTCGGCATAGTATTATGGGGGGAAAACGGTAGAAGTCGGAAAGATAGGGACGTCTGTGGTTTAAAACATAAATGATCGTGGAAAAGGTATGAGCGGAGAAAGAGTTGAGTTGAGAGAAAAGATGGAAGGGGGGAAGCGGGGGATAGAAAATGGAGGAGGGGGCTCTGAAGTTGGGTGATGCGATTAGCAGCGGAGAGATCGTCAACAATCGGGAGGCCACGGGGCGCATCGCCAAGTGGTCCGCCGAACTAATGGGGGGACCATCACCTATGCCCCGCGAAAGGCCATCAAGTCGCAAGCGTTGGCGGACTTCGTTGCTGAATGGACCGACACTCAGCTCCCGCCGGCATAGATTCAAGCAGAGCTCTGGACCATGTACTTCGATGGATCCCTCACGAATACGGGGGCAGGCGCAGGCCTGCTCTTCATCTCACCCCTCGGAGTACACATGCGCTACCTGCTACGCTTGCACTTCCCCGCCTCCAACAACGTCGCCGAGTATGAGGCCCTCGTCAATGGGCTGCGCATCGCCCTCGAGCTCGGGGTCCGACGCCTCGATGCCCGAGGAGACTCGCAGCTCTTCATCAACCAGGTTATGAAGGCTTCAAGCTGCATCGATCCCAAGATGGAGGCATACTGCGGGGAGGTGCGCAAGCTGGAAGACAAGTTTTACGGCCTCGAGCTCAACCACATAGCTCGAAAGTACAACGAGGCCGCAGATGAGCTGGCAAAGTTGGCGTCCAGCGCGGGCACGGTACCGCCAGACGTCTTCTCGAGGGACGTCTTCGAGCCATCCGTCGAAATCGACCCGGGGGCTGGCCCCTCGACACCACCCTTCGAGCAAGACACGGGGGCTCGACTCTCAACGCCACCCCTCGAGAAGGACACCTCGACGTCCGCGGAGGCGATGCAGGTCGACGCACACGCCTCTTCGTCATCACGGCTCCTCGACTGGCGGACGCCGTTCCTCGACTACTTAACACAAGGCGTACTACCGGAAGACAAGACGGAGGCTCGACGCATAGCTCGAAGGGCCAAGACCTACGTCATCTACGGCGACGAACGGGAGCTGTACCGTCGAAGCCCGTCAGGAATCCTTCAACGCTGCATCCCCCTTGAGGAGGGACGCAGGCTCCTCGACGACACGCACTCGGGGGCTTGCGGCCACCATGCAACACCAAGGACCCTGGTCGGGAACGCCTTCCGTCAAGGCTTCTATTGGCCGACCGCCATTGGAGACGCCAAGCGCTTGGTCCGGGCATGCCATGGGTGTCAATTCTACGCCAAACAGACGCACCAACCCGCACATGCCCTGCAGATGATCCCAATTACTTGGCCATTCGCCGTTTGGGGGCTCGACCTCGTAGGTCCCCTCAAAAAGACAAGTGGAGGGCACTCACACGTGCTCGTGGCCATCGACAAGTTCACCAAGTGGATCGAGGCCAAGCCCATAGGCGACCCAACCTCCGAGAAAACCGTCGAGTTCATCGCAGACATCATGTACCGGTTCGGGGTGCCTAACGTCATCATCACCGACAACGGCACCCAATTCACGGGCAAAAGGTTCACCAACTTTTGCGATGACAACAACATTCGCGTGACCTGGGCCTCGGTCGCATACCCTCAATGCAACGGGCAGGTCGAGCGCGCCAACGGCATGATACTTCATGGGCTGAAGCCGAGGCTGTTCAAGACTCTTAAAAATTTCGGAAAGGGATGGGCCGCAGAGCTCCCCTCGGTACTGTGGGGTCTCAGGACTACGCCGAGTCGAGCCTCCACCTTTAGACTAAAATAAGAACCCCAATACAACTCCTTCTATGTAACCCGGTGCCCTACTTGCGGCTATAAAAGGAGGGGCCGGGAGCGCCTTCTAGGCAGGCAATCACCAAGTGACCACGAACCTCAAACACACACACACGATCTTTCCCTCGCACGAGACTTTGGTCCAACACCTCTCTCACCCGCTTGTACCCCTACTACAAGCATCTCGGTGCAAGATAACACAATCTCCTCCCTCCCCACTGGACGTAGGGCCTCCGTTCGCTCGAACCAGTATAAACCTCCTGTGTTCTTCTTGCATCATCACCCGGAGCTAGGAACACGCAGATACAAATTTACTCGCCGATGTTAGGACCCCCCCCCCCAGTTCGAAACACCGACAGTTGGCACGCTAGGTACGGGCATATTCTGCGTGGTAGCCACATCCCTGCAGGGCTCCGAGTGGCAAAAGCACCACACCCAAAGTGGCACCCGAGGGCTCGGCAAGTCCCCAACGCAGCTGGGGCTACTCGCCGCACCCAAAGGGGCACTCGGGGGCTCCGCATGTCCTCGACATAGTTCTCGGCTCCTCTCGGGCCATGCGGAAGGTCCGGGAAGGGTCCACATTAGTAAACACATTCGTTCGATGATGTTACGTCACGCCCTGTTTCGCCTCCTCATGCTGGTCGACCTCTCCGTTCGCTAATGTTATGTCAAGCGGAGAGGAGGATCCAGGGCCAGGAGAAGAAACAAGGAGCACGGGGGGAACGCTGGCGCCATACCTGCTAAGACCCGCCTCTGAGCTCACTGGGCCTGTCGATGACTCTTTCGTCCGCTAGGAACCGACATAGCAAAAGAGGATGTTTAGTGGAATGGAACCAGTTGCCTCCCTCCACGGGCTGCCGCGGTGGGCTGAAGAGGCTTTTCAGAGGGCCAACAATCTGAAAACACCTCCCACACCCACGGCGGTTCAATCGGGCGAGCCGAAGAACTCGCTGCTATCGGCAAGTTCTTCGCCCGGCCTGCGTCACCACCGGCAAACCGGTGCTACGACCCCAGTTCTCAGGGTCGCCGCCCTTGCCGGGATAGGCAGAAAGGTGGCACGCAGCGGAGCAAGGCAAGCCCAGCAGCCCCTTCTCTCCCTTCCTCGAACAATGAGGAAATCATTCACGGCGGTGCTGAGTCCTTGGGACAACGTCATGTTCGCCGCAAACGACTCTCCGACACGTTCAGAACACCATCCTGGAGAGGGCGTGATGAACGAGTCGAAGAAGGGAAGGGAAGGAGCTGAGCCCAAGCAAGGAACAGGCGTCAACCCTGATGACCCACAATCTGTCCCAGGGGAGTTGGGATCTCATGGATTCAACCCTGGGGTCCCATCGATTCTTCCTCTTGTTCTTTTACTTTCCTCTAGCATCCATCCTCGAGGAACGCTAACTCTTTACCAATGTAAATCCGAGAAAGGAAATAAAATAGCTCCCTTCTTTCCAAAAGGGGCATCGCTTAAACAAACCAGGAAAATCACCTTGACCCGCTAAGCAAAGGCAATAAAAGTCGGGCCGCCGGCCCGAGAGCCCGAAAGAGTGGGACAAGACTGCCCTAAGCGTCAAACTCTGTTCCAACCGAGGCTTTTGTGACAGGCCTCGGGTGGACGCGGCATTCGCCAGGCCTCGAACCGAAACTCCAAGCGCAGACACCTTCGAAGATTTCTTCACCAAGGCGCCTCGTCAAGAAGCCAAAACTCCCAACAAGTTATCGCGAGAAGGACGCGCACGCCGAAGGACGCCTTCGCCAAAGCGAGGAGTACAATGACAATGATTCACCCCGCAAAAAAGAAGCTATGTTTCTTTCTTCCTAAGATCGCTCTTTCGTTTCAATAATAGGGGAAGACAACATTTTGCGAAAACTAAAACCCTATCGTTACGCCCATGTTCAGCGCGTCCTTGTTTTCGAACCCAGAGAACGATGTCGGTGTTGACACTGGTTATCTATCAAAATTAAAGGATAAATAAATATGAAAAGGGCATGAATTCAATCACCAACAAAGGTTTAGGGTTTTAATTGACAATATTCCACGAGTTTTGGTGAATTGTGATTCTGCAGGGACTAAACCATGAAACCAGCGCTGATTGCTTCCCCTAGAAGGAAACCGACGGGAGATAATGCAACCGCCACATCAGGAAGTTTCTAGAAGACTCCAGAGGACACCAGAAGACACCAGGAGGTCGGGCACCGCGGGACCCTGCCAGGTGGGACCGACCGGTCCCACCATGAGACCGACCGGTCTCCCCCCGGGCCCGCTGGCTTCCGTCTTCTGCAAGCTTCCTCCACCGAATCCTAGGACTCATCTCCACCGTCCCTGAAGTCGGTTTGATCTAACGGCCGCGGTTGATCCCTCAGGGCTATATAAGCAGCCCCAGACCCCCCTCTTCAGGCATCTCCATCTTCATTATTCATCTCCACATCAGAAACTAGGGTTTCAATTAGAAGTAGAGGTCCCTCTAGATGAATCTCTTCTAGTTCATCTAGAATTAGATCTAGTTCATCTAGTTGTAATCAAGAGCCAGCTATCAAGTAGAAGACTAGATACCCCTCTAGTAGGATTAGAACCTAGTCTTATATTAGAACTAGAAGAGAGAGAGAGAGGAAGAGATCAAGAAGGAGCTCCGCCTGTCGGATCCACTTCTTCATCTTGTACCTGCGGATTCAAGTTCTTCTTCAACTTGCTTCAGCGATTGTTTCGGTAATCAACGTCTATATTTAAGTTTGAGCCATTGTTCTTATTATTCTTAAGATTTGTGACTCTCTTTTGAGTACTTTAATTCTAAGTTGCTCTAGAGTTAGAGTAGTTGGATAGTGTAAGCGTGGTGCTTAGACTTGATAGCTAATATGCCTCCTATAACGCCGGTAGTAGTGGTTGTTCGCAAGGGTGACTCTTATAGCCTTGTTGATTCTTCTATAGTCCACTTACCCGTGTGTAGGCTCGGTAGGATTATACATTTGCATAAAAGACTCATACTCTATTTGTGACCTTTTATGGCAACTTCCCCACTAAGAATAATATAAACATATCACTCTTAAATTGGAATTAGACAGCCTTAGTGATCCCCTCTATACTTCTAGATTCTCCGTCCTTGTTAGCTACTCAGGGGATAGACTTTAAGACTTAACACTATCCGTTCCTTTGGGTTCGATAATAAAACTGGGTTACTCCGGTGAAGTGCTACATCGGTAGATCTTATCTGTGCGCTTGCGGATAAAGTAGAGTGTGCGTTAATTTATACCAACAAGCATTTCTGGCGCCGTTGCCGGGGATAGAGTTTATCTCTACTCTTGGTAGCGACGTTAGTAAGTGTCAACAGTCGGCAATTGCGCCCTCTAGGGAAACTGGTCGGGACTCGACCGCCAACGCCCCCGATGGCTAACGGCACCGGTCCCCCGGTTGAACCAGAGCATGAGCGGCAGACCGAGCTCCCAAAAGTTCAAGCAAGCGACTAAGCAAACATGCGCGTAACGACGGGAGTGTGCAGGCCTCGACACCCACGTCCTTGTCCCTCAAGGCAACAGGAAGTCACTCAAAAAGGCAGAACGAAACCGCGAGGCAAGGACGTGGGGGGGAGCGCTTACATAATAACTTTTTCGACTAAAAAACGAAAAGACACAACAGCCCTAAAAAAGGACCACCCAATAGCATGCTAATGCACCTCTTTGCAGGAAAAGGCAAAGGGCGTCGCTGTATGATGGAGCACGTCTATGGATCCCCTATGCCATGGAAAAGGACGGCGTTCGCCGAGGCCACAGCCGTCGCGAGACCCCACAACGAAGGGGGAACCGTACCTAAAGAATTCATGCGGTAAGAGGGCACCTGAACGCCGATGACCCCATGATCAGCGACCCTTCTGAGGCGAGGCCCTTGCGAACCTCCAGGGGGAACGCAGGGCGTCGTGCAGCCCTTCGACTGTCAGGCGCGGCGGCCAGGCCCTTGGGAAAACGCACCTCCTGACAGTTGCGTTTCCCACTAAGACCGGTCGTCAATGCGGGGGGCGAAAGATTGATTCTCTGGACATCCACTGCCTTCAACGTTGCAACCATGTCACAAACTTGAGGCCGCGTCACCGGAAGGCAGGCCGACGCACACGACTCCAGGCCTCAATGGATTTTTGAAAATCCACCGAGGCCTCGGGGGCTACACCCGGCGGGTGCGCTCGCGCGCACCCACCGGAGTGAAAGCAGACGCTCAACAGAAGAACCCAGCTAAGCCTCCGGGAGAGTGCCAACACTCCCCCAAAGGCTCGAGGGCTACTGTCGGGTACCAAAATAAGGGGTACCCCGAGCGGCCTGACAAAAGCAAAGCCAGGTCCGTTGGACGATTTCGGTCCGCCCAGAATCGCCCTCGGCAACGAACCCCACGCTCGACCACCCGGGGTTTACCTCCAAGGGTGATGGCCCAACACTCAGACAGACCTAATGGCAAAGGGGCCCAGCCCAAGGGCGAACCACGGCTTGGGGTCGGCGCACAAAACGCCAGACCATCGCAACCTTCAACGCAAACCCGGGCTGGAATCGTCCCGTACAGGGGCAGTGCTGTGACCGGGTAAAGTGTTTCGCTTCAGCAAGGACAGAGGGCCTCCCCAGCCTGTCTACTTATCTGTGCCGCCATAAGGACCCGGGTATGGACTGGGTAATCCGGGGCACCTCACCTTGGGAACTGGCGGCCTAATGACTGCACTCTCCGTGAGGTCTTTCAGACCACTGAAGATGCAGGTGACCTGCTACCATGCCCCACTGATCGCGCACCACTGGCTCCTCAAAAGGAGGACTCGGCGGTGATTCGAATCCAACAAATCTAGTAACAGTGTCACGCATGCAAAAACACTATGCCAACTACCTCACGGGCTACAGAAGACCGCATCTCACCTCACCGCCTAAGGCCTCAGGTTCACGCCTCGGAGGTTGAGTTCACTCTCCGCCTCGCCTGAGCCCTCGCGCTTAGGGCTTGGACGAACTTCCCCATTTCACTCGGGCTCTCCACGGTGGGTCTCAGATGAACGCCTCACTCTCCGCCTCGCCCGAGCCCGCATGCCTCGGCCTCGGGTGGTCTTTCCATCTCACCCGAGTTCTCCACGACGGGCCTCGGGCGAATACCTCGTTCTCCGTCTCACTCGAGGCCTCGCGGCCAAGCCTCGGGAAAAGCTCGACCCTTCAACCAGAAGCATTGGCGCAAGGCGACAAGCGCAAGGTACGACGAGGACCCACGCATCCCGGGCCACTTATGACTCTACCAGCATGCCTGCACCGTATAGGCCGAGACGTGGTATGGGACTTGCTCCATCCCTTCACTCAGAGAGATGGGACGGGGGGACTTGACGCTGCACAGCCACAGTGCCAGACGTGCACGGCCACGACAACGAGGACAACGACCATGCCGTCACAATACAGTCACAGTAGCACACCTCCACCTTTAGACTAAAATAAGAACACCAATACAGCTCCTTCTATGTAACCCGGTGCCCTCCTTGCGGCTATAAAAGGAGGGGCCGGGAGCGCCTTCTAGGCAGGCAATCACCAAGTGACCACGAACCTCAAACACACACACATGATCTTTCCCCTCCAGCACCCTCTCTCACCCGCTTGTACCCCTACTACAAGCACCTTGGTGCAAGATAACACGATCTCCTCCCTCCCCACTGGACGTAGGGCCTCCGTTCGCCCGAACCAGTATAAACCTCTTGTGTTCTTCCTGCATCACTACCCGGAGCTAGGAACACGCAGATACAAATTTACTCGCCAGTGTTAGGACCCCCGGTTCGAAACACCGACAACTAAAAAAAAAGAAGGTGTTGCTACAAAAGTTTTTCAATAGTTGTTGATCATGGATATAAATAGTTGAGTCTTTGGATAGGTTTTAGCCATATTGTAAAAGCAATCTCGCCGAATAAAGTAATACATGAAGTAGCAATTGAATTTAAGGCTTTTAATCGCTTCTTGTTCTCGAAGGCTTGAACCACTATAAATCTTGTGTCTCTATTTTCCATTGTGGTTGATCTTCGCACAACCAAGTATCTACCTGTAACTAAACATCAATATATTAGTATTTCTTGCTACAGTGTATAAAAGACCTAGAGCTGAACTAAACGGAGTCTAAACCACAGTAATTAGTTGAATCAAATGTGTATGTCTAGATCATACGGTTTGGTTAATTGGTTTCAAACTTTAAATGATTTTAATTTGTTGATAGCATTTTGATAAATAGTTACATCAAACACGCATGTTTCAAGAGGGAGGGATGGGGATGCACAACAATTATCTGATATTTGAATCCCCTAAAATGTAAATACGGATATTCAAATGCCCACATATGTTTCTGTAATAGATATTAAAATAGACGTGTCATAATTTGTTTCTATCTTTTTCACTATCCCAGTTCGGATTTATATCACGACTTCTTACTACGAGCTGAGTGGCAATTTATAAGTGGCTAGCAACCACTAATGCTAGTTTTACAAATACTACTAACGTATTTTTACGAACCGGTAGCGAGATGTCACACTGCTACATAAAAGACTTTGCGACGTTGTCCAAACGTTAACACAAACGGGTCAACGTCAGTGGTGAGTTTCATTGCGTTGTTTCCAAAACTGTCATGTCGTATGAAATAAAATGAAACTTGAATGAACTCTTCATTGAGAGTGAAAGTTTCATTCTAGAGTTTCATGGGCATTAAATTCCATGACTCATAGAAAGTTGGTATTCGTGTCAAGAGAGTTTCGTCTAGATAAAACTCATTTTATTCTCTCTCTTCTTAAGTACCCTGTCATGTCATCAAAATGCTTAGGCCAATCTCAATGGTGAGTTTTATTTTGTTGTTTCCAAGACTGCCATGTCATATAAAATAAAATGAAACTCGAATGAAACTCTCCATTGAGAGTGAGAGTTTTCATTCTAAAGTTCATAAGCATTAAATTTCATGACTCATACAGAGTTGGTATTCGTGCCAAGAGAGTTTCATTTAGATGAAACTCATTTCTTCTCTCTCTTCTTAAATATCATGTCATGTCATGTCATCAAAAGTGCTTATGTGGCAGCATATTTAATGCAAATGAAACTCAATGAAAATCCCCATTGAAATTGGCCTTATGTGCAACATATTTAAATGCAAAAGGAAACTCAAAATAAACTCCCATTGAGATAGGTTGTCACCTCCGATTAATGCATGGGACCCCTGGGGAGATTCGAGGGCGATGTCTTCGTTAATGGCTAACGGAAATAGTCTACTAATGGAGGTGGATGTTTAAAAGCTGACCTCTTAGTTAACCTATTAATGAAAGCAGACGTCTTTAGCTAACTGTCTCCATTAATAATTTGTTATCAAAAGGCAGACACCTTAAGAAATCCACCCGAAATCCACCTCTATTAATCATGTTGTGGATGCACTTACGACAACCGCATCCATTAGATGTGAAATGATCAAGATCCCAAGAAGAGATGAATTGGAACTAATCTAAAATTTCCCGTAAGAATTAATCCTCAATCTAGCTCAACTCTTCACAACCGTAGTGCCCTCGTAAAGAATCAGGCCAGACTCTTCTCCGCACAAAAGCTATCCACCTAGTTCCCATCCTGCTCTATCATGATATTTTAACAAAATTATTGCAAGAATTGAATGCTCAACAAAGTAAATGTGAAAGTAAAGAGAGGAAGAAGAACACCACGATGTTTTGCATACAGGTTCGAAGTGTCGACACCCCCACCTGTCTTGTTTGGAGCACCCCGCGCAATGGGTATCGCTCCCCTTGATCCGCACAAGGATCAAGTGCTCACTACGAGTTGATTTTTCACCACTTTGGTCCGTTGAATCGCCCACAACCGGTTACAAACTTGAGTTGGGTCATCTACACACTCTTCGGATGTCACCAAGTTCTAAATCAACCACCAAGCCGTCTAGTGATGCTGGTCACCAAGAGTTAACAACTAGAACTCTCCCCAACTTTTTGAACTCAATGCAAGACCAAAGATATAATTGATGCACATTTGCTACGCACGAAGCCCTGCTTCAGTGTGCATTTTTCCGCAAAGCGGGCAAAACACTTTCCGCAACGGGCATCATCAAGCGCCCGCTTGGGTGCCTACCGCCATAGTAAATATCCGTGCGGCCACAGCGGGCGCTGGGCCCGGCTGTGGTTAATTACACATTAACAGAACAAACAGCAGCGGACATCCTTAAATACCCGTTTGCGGTAAAATAATTTTAGAAAAAGAAAAAAAAAAGAAAAAAAAGCCCGTCTGGGCTTGGTATGTGGGCCCGGATATCACCGCCACCGACGAACCCCTAGCGCCGCTAGGGGGCAATGTCAGGTTACCCAGCAGCCTGCAGCCAAGCACACCGCCAATAGGCAGTATGTCGAGGTCTTCTTCCGTGCCGCCTCGGGAAGAGCTTATCTGTCCGTGCGCCACCATGGAGACCTACAATCCGTGTTGCACCGTCTCTTTTGCGGGCCCCACCAACCGAGAGCCGTCATCGTCGTGCAGATCTAAGAGAGGCTATGTGAGGAGATCACCTTCGATCTAGAGAGGGGAGGGAGAGAATGATGGCCTTTGACCGAATCTGAGCGAGGGCGTTATCCCCGCGGTCAGGGTCATCGGTCGTCGCAGTGCGGGGAGGGGTTAGCCCGCCTAGCTCTGTCCGTAGCCAAGGGGCGGCTCCGGCCACCCCGCTCCTCACCATCCACATCTATCTGCCGAGGAGAGGCGCGTGACTGATCTTGCCACCGCCCCTCCCGCCAGCCTGCCGCCCCCGTGTCCCCTCCACGCTCCACCAAGATAGAGAGCGTGAGAACGAATGGAGAGGGAGATGGAGTGAGGACCAGAGGTGGAGAGGGAGGATGCCGTCAACGTCGGCGGTCGGCGTCGCGTGAGAATTGGTTGCTAGGAGGCAGAAGAAACCCGAAGTGTGGGTATATATATGAAGATGAAAGATGAAATTGGGCCTTGATTTACTTACCAGGGCGGGCCTCTATAGAATGCCCGCTGCGGTAAATCGTTTAATCTCGCATCGGGCAATCTTATAATTGTCCACTGCGGTAAATAAGCTATTTTCTGCAGTGGACATCTTAGATTCCCGTTGTTGGTAAATCGATTTACCGTGGCGGGCAAAAGTTTGGCCATCAAAATGTTTCACTTTGGTAAAGTGGATTACTTGCAGCAGACAAAAAATGTCCGCCACGGAGGGGCAAAAAAGCAACCGATGCAAATTTTGTTTTTGTAGTCGTGCACTTCACAACTCACTATGAGGTATCTATCTCGTGATACAAATCGCACACGCCCTTACTAGGGCTCTTGCACTCCCCTTGTCTCACCTCATGATGTTTGGTTGTTGATTAATGGGCAAGCTACCCCAAATCAAGGAGGTGGTGGAGTAATTTATATCTCACACATAGACCTTCCACGAAGGGTAAACTGATGTAGGAAAAGGGTATCGGACGCTTTGATGCCTAGCACCGACGCTCCCGATCCTAGCATCGGACTATACCTCCCCGAGCTCAGGTAATTGGTAACGCGTCACAGTGGCATCAGACTCTGGTAGCGTTCTGATGTCACCCCCCCCCCATCGACGCGTCCGATGCACCTAAAATCTCTTGGGAACCTCTTGAATGGACATCAGACGCCCCCCACAACGCGTCTTATGTCAGCGTCCGATGTGACAACTGACTTTCAGTCTAAGTGAACAGTGTCCACCTTGCGTCTGACGCCACCCCCCTGGTGCTCTGATGCATAGGCACACATACTGTGCACTTCCTTTTGGCATCGGACGCACGTTCGATGCCAGCAGGGGCAAGTGTCTGATGCTCTTTTGAGGGCCGAAATGACTTTGGATCATGAGCTACCTAAAGGAACTTTCGATCCTCATGACCTATGGGCTATTTCCTGAGCTACCTAGATCAGCTAGGTCAATCAATCCCATTCACTGCTCCCCTTTGGTAGTAACGCCAAAAGAAAAACAAAGACCTAAACTACTCTAAGTGTCTCTCAACACCCAATCGACACTTAGAACTTAGCCATCTCCATCTTCATCATCAATCCTTTGAAAACCGAATCGATTTCATCGCTAGGAGGGTCATGAAAAACCATTTGCCATTATCCATACGCC
>CM019829.1:33929855-33955204 GCA_009763385.1 Coix lacryma-jobi var. lacryma-jobi
CATACTCCTCTTGGCGGTGGCGGCAGGCTGCGTGGGTAACCTGCCATGCCCCTAGCGGCGCTAGGGTTTCGTCGGTGGCGGTGATATCCAGGCCCACATACAAGCCCATACGGGCTTTTTTTCTTTTTTTTTCTCTTTTTCTAAAATTATTTACCGCAACGGGTATTCTAAGATGTCCGCTGCTGTTAATGTGTATTAACCACAGCGGGCACCAGCGCCCGCTGTGGTGCCGCCCGGATTTACTATGGCGTGGCACCGCAAGCGGGCGCTGATGCCCGTTGCGGAAAGTGTTTTTGCCCGCTGCGGAAATTCACTACTGCAGCAGTGCTGTGAGTAGCAAATGTGCATCAATTCATCTCTTTGGTCTTGCATTGGTCAAGTGAGAGTTCTAGCTTGTTAACTCTTGGTGACCAGCATCACCTAGACGGCTTGGTGGTGATTGAGAACTTGGTGATCATCCGAAGAGTTTGTAGATGACCCAACTCAAGTTGTAACCGGTTGTGGGCGATTCACCGGACCAAAGTGGTGAAAAATCAACTCGTAGTGAGCACTTGATCCTTGTGCGGATCAAGGGGGAGCGATACCATTGCGCGGGTGCTCCAACAAGGACTAGGTGGGTGTGTCGACACTTCGATACCTTAGCAAAACATCGTGGTGTTCTTCTCCTCTCTTTACTTTCACATTTACTTTGAGCATTTCAATTCTTGCAATTTAATTTTGTTAAAATATCATGATAGAGCAGGATTGGAAACTAGGTGATAGTCTTTTGTGCGAGAGAGAGTCTTTGCTAGATTCTTTACTAGGCACACGGTGTGAAGTTGAGCTAGATTAGGATTAATTCTTACGAGAAATTTTAGATTAGTCCAATTCATCTCTTCTTGGGCATCTTGATCATTTCACATCTAATGGATGCGGTTGTCGTAAGTGCATCACAACTGATTAATAGAGGTGGATTTCGGGTGGATTTCTTAAGGTGTCTGCCTTTGATAACAAATTATTAATGGAGACAGTTAGCTAAAGACGTCTGCTTTCATTAATAGGTTAACTAAGACGGTCAGCTTTAAACATCCACCTCCATTAGTAGACTATTTCCGTTAGCCATTAACGAAGACATCGCCTCGATCTCCCCAGGGGTCCCATGCATTAACGGAGGTGACAACCTATCTCAATGGGAGTTTTATTTGAGTTTCATTTGCATTAAATATGTTGTCACATAAGGCCAATTTCAATGGGGATTTCATTTGAGTTTCATTTGCATTAAATATGCTGCCACATAAGCACTTTTGATGACATGACATGACATGATATTTAAGAAGAGAGAGAAGAAATGAGTTTCATCTAAATGAAACTCTCTTGGCACGAATACCAACTCTGTATGAGTCATGAAATTTAATGCTTATGAAACTTTAGAATGAAACTCTCACTCTCAATGGAGAGTTTCATTCGAGTTTCATTTTATTTTATATGACATGGCAGTCTTGGAAACAACAAAATAAAACTCACCATTGAGATTGGCCTAAGCATTTTGATGACATGACAGGGTACTTAAGAAGAGAGAGAATAAATGAGTTTTATCTAGACGAAACTCTCTTGACACGAATACCAACTTTCTATGAGTCATGGAATTTAATGCCCATGAAACTCTAGAATGAAACTTTCACTCTCAATGAAGAGTTTCATTCAAGTTTCATTTTATTTCATACGACATGACAGTTTTGGAAACAACGCAATGAAACTCACCACTGACGTTGACCCGTTTGTGTTAACGTTTGGACAACGTCGCAAAGTCTTTTATGTAGCAGTGTGACATCTCGCTACCGGTTCGTAAAAATACGTTAGTAGTATTTGTAAAACTAGCATTAGTGGTTGCTAGCCACTTATAAATTGCCACTCAGCTCGTAGTAAGAAGTCGTGATATAAATCCGAACTGGGATAGTGAAAAAGATAGAAACAAATTATGACACGTCTATTTTAATATCTATTACAGAAACATATGTGGGCATTTGAATATCCGTATTTACATTTTAGGGGATTCAAATATCAGATAATTGTTGTGCATCCCCATCCCTCCCTCTTGAAACATGCGTGTTTGATGTAACTATTTATCAAAATGCTATCAACAAATTAAAATCATTTAAAGTTTGAAACCAATTAACCAAACCGTATGATCTAGACATACACATTTGATTCAACTAATTACTGTGGTTTAGACTCCGTTTAGTTCAGCTCTAGGTCTTTTATACACTGTAGCAAGAAATACTAATATATTGATGTTTAGTTACAGGTAGATACTTGGTTGTGCGAAGATCAACCACAATGGAAAATAGAGACACAAGATTTATAGTGGTTCAAGCCTTCGAGAACAAGAAGCGATTAAAAGCCTTAAATTCAATTGCTACTTCATGTATTACTTTATTCGGCGAGATTGCTTTTACAATATGGCTAAAACCTATCCAAAGACTCAACTATTTATATCCATGATCAACAACTATTGAAAAACTTTTGTAGCAACACCTTCTTTTTTTTAGTTGTCGGTGTTTCGAACCGGGGGTCCTAACACTGGCGAGTAAATTTGTATCTGCGTGTTCCTAGCTCCGGGTAGTGATGCAGGAAGAACACAAGAGGTTTATACTGGTTCGGGCGAACGGAGGCCCTACGTCCAGTGGGGAGGGAGGAGATCGTGTTATCTTGCACCAAGGTGCTTGTAGTAGGGGTACAAGCGGGTGAGAGAGGGTGCTGGAGGGGAAAGATCATGTGTGTGTGTTTGAGGTTCGTGGTCACTTGGTGATTGCCTGCCTAGAAGGCGCTCCCGGCCCCTCCTTTTATAGCCGCAAGGAGGGCACCGGGTTACATAGAAGGAGCTGTATTGGTGTTCTTATTTTAGTCTAAAGGTGGAGGTGTGCTACTGTGACTGTATTGTGACGGCATGGTCGTTGTCCTCGTTGTCGTGGCCGTGCACGTCTGGCACTGTGGCTGTGCAGCGTCAAGTCCCCCCGTCCCATCTCTCTGAGTGAAGGGATGGAGCAAGTCCCATACCACGTCTCGGCCTATACGGTGCAGGCATGCTGGTAGAGTCATAAGTGGCCCGGGATGCGTGGGTCCTCGTCGTACCTTGCGCTTGTCGCCTTGCGCCAATGCTTCTGGTTGAAGGGTCGAGCTTTTCCCGAGGCTTGGCCGCGAGGCCTCGAGTGAGACGGAGAACGAGGTATTCGCCCGAGGCCCGTCGTGGAGAACTCGGGTGAGATGGGAAAGACCACCCGAGGCCGAGGCATGCGGGCTCGGGCGAGGCGGAGAGTGAGGCGTTCATCTGAGACCCACCGTGGAGAGCCCGAGTGAAATGGGGAAGTTCGTCCAAGCCCTAAGCGCGAGGGCTCAGGCGAGGCGGAGAGTGAACTCAACCTCCGAGGCGTGAACCTGAGGCCTTAGGCGGTGAGGTGAGATGCGGTCTTCTGTAGCCCGTGAGGTAGTTGGCATAGTGTTTTTGCATGCGTGACACTGTTACTAGATTTGTTGGATTCGAATCACCGCCGAGTCCTCCTTTTGAGGAGCCAGTGGTGCGCGATCAGTGGGGCATGGTAGCAGGTCACCTGCATCTTCAGTGGTCTGAAAGACCTCACGGAGAGTGCAGTCATTAGGCCGCCAGTTCCCAAGGTGAGGTGCCCCGGATTACCCAGTCCATACCCGGGTCCTTATGGCGGCACAGATAAGTAGACAGGCTGGGGAGGCCCTCTGTCCTTGCTGAAGCGAAACACTTTACCCGGTCACAGCACTGCCCCTGTACGGGACGATTCCAGCCCGGGTTTGCGTTGAAGGTTGCGATGGTCTGGCGTTTTGTGCGCCGACCCCAAGCCGTGGTTCGCCCTTGGGCTGGGCCCCTTTGCCATTAGGTCTGTCTGAGTGTTGGGCCATCACCCTTGGAGGTAAACCCCGGGTGGTCGAGCGTGGGGTTCGTTGCCGAGGGCGATTCTGGGCGGACCGAAATCGTCCAACGGACCTGGCTTTGCTTTTGTCAGGCCGCTCGGGGTACCCCTTATTTTGGTACCCGACAGTAGCCCTCGAGCCTTTGGGGAGTGTTGGCACTCTCCCGGAGGCTTAGCTGGGTTCTTCTGTTGAGCGTCTGCTTTCACTCCGGTGGGTGCGCGCGAGCGCACCCGCCGGGTGTAGCCCCCGAGGCCTCGGTGGATTTTCCAAAAATCCATTGAGGCCTGGAGTCGTGTGCGTCGGCCTGCCTTCCGGTGACGCGGCCTCAAGTTTGTGACATGGTTGCAACGTTGAAGGCAGTGGATGTCCAGAGAATCAATCTTTCGCCCCCCGCATTGACGACCGGTCTTAGTGGGAAACGCAACTGTCAGGAGGTGCGTTTTCCCAAGGGCCTGGCCGCCGCGCCTGACAGTCGAAGGGCTGCACGACGCCCTGCGTTCCCCCTGGAGGTTCGCAAGGGCCTCGCCTCAGAAGGGGTCGCTGATCATGGGGTCATCGGCGTTCAGGTGCCCTCTTACCGCATGAATTCTTTAGGTACGGTTCCCCCTTCGTTGTGGGGTCTCGCGACGGCTGTGGCCTCGGCGAACGCCGTCCTTTTCCATGGCATAGGGGATCCATAGACGTGCTCCATCATACAGCGACGCCCTTTGCCTTTTCCTGCAAAGAGGTGCATTAGCATGCTATTGGGTGGTCCTTTTTTAGGGCTGTTGTGTCTTTTCGTTTTTTAGTCGAAAAAGTTATTATGTAAGCGCTCCCCCCCACGTCCTTGCCTCGCGGTTTCGTTCTGCCTTTTTGAGTGACTTCCTGTTGCCTTGAGGGACAAGGACGTGGGTGTCGAGGCCTGCACACTCCCGTCGTTACGCGCATGTTTGCTTAGTCGCTTGCTTGAACTTTTGGGGAGCTCGGTCTGCCGCTCATGCTCTGGTTCAACCGGGGGACCGGTGCCGTTAGCCATCGGGGGCGTTGGCGGTCGAGTCCCGACCAGTTTCCCTAGAGGGCGCAATTGCCGACTGTTGACACTTACTAACGTCGCTACCAAGAGTAGAGATAAACTCTATCCCCGGCAACGGCGCCAGAAATGCTTGTTGGTATAAATTAACGCACACTCTACTTTATCCGCAAGCGCACAGATAAGATCTACCGATGTAGCACTTCACCGGAGTAACCCAGTTTTATTATCGAACCCAAAGGAACGGATAGTGTTAAGTCTTAAAGTCTATCCCCTGAGTAGCTAACAAGGACGGAGATCTAGAAGTATAGAGGGGATCACTAAGGCTGTCTAATTCCAATTTAAGAGTGATATGTTTATATTATTCTTAGTGGGGAAGTTGCCATAAAAGGTCACAAATAGAGTATGAGTCTTTTATGCAAATGTATAATCCTACCGAGCCTACACACGGGTAAGTGGACTATAGAAGAATCAACAAGGCTATAAGAGTCACCCTTGCGAACAACCACTACTACCGGCGTTATAGGAGGCATATTAGCTATCAAGTCTAAGCACCACGCTTACACTATCCAACTACTCTAACTCTAGAGCAACTTAGAATTAAAGTACTCAAAAGAGAGTCACAAATCTTAAGAATAATAAGAACAATGGCTCAAACTTAAATATAGACGTTGATTACCGAAACAATCGCTGAAGCAAGTTGAAGAAGAACTTGAATCCGCAGGTACAAGATGAAGAAGTGGATCCGACAGGCGGAGCTCCTTCTTGATCTCTTCCTCTCTCTCTCTCTTCTAGTTCTAATATAAGACTAGGTTCTAATCCTACTAGAGGGGTATCTAGTCTTCTACTTGATAGCTGGCTCTTGATTACAACTAGATGAACTAGATCTAATTCTAGATGAACTAGAAGAGATTCATCTAGAGGGACCTCTACTTCTAATTGAAACCCTAGTTTCTGATGTGGAGATGAATAATGAAGATGGAGATGCCTGAAGAGGGGGGTCTGGGGCTGCTTATATAGCCCTGAGGGATCAACCGCGGCCGTTAGATCAAACCGACTTCAGGGACGGTGGAGATGAGTCCTAGGATTCGGTGGAGGAAGCTTGCAGAAGACGGAAGCCAGCGGGCCCGGGGGGAGACCGGTCGGTCTCATGGTGGGACCGGTCGGTCCCACCTGGCAGGGTCCCGCGGTGCCCGACCTCCTGGTGTCTTCTGGTGTCCTCTGGAGTCTTCTAGAAACTTCCTGATGTGGCGGTTGCATTATCTCCCGTCGGTTTCCTTCTAGGGGAAGCAATCAGCGCTGGTTTCATGGTTTAGTCCCTGCAGAATCACAATTCACCAAAACTCGTGGAATATTGTCAATTAAAACCCTAAACCTTTGTTGGTGATTGAATTCATGCCCTTTTCATATTTATTTATCCTTTAATTTTGATAGATAACCAGTGTCAACACCGACATCGTTCTCTGGGTTCGAAAACAAGGACGCGCTGAACATGGGCGTAACGATAGGGTTTTAGTTTTCGCAAAATGTTGTCTTCCCCTATTATTGAAACGAAAGAGCGATCTTAGGAAGAAAGAAACATAGCTTCTTTTTTGCGGGGTGGAATCATTGTCATTGTACTCCTCGCTTTGGCGAAGGCGTCCTTCGGCGTGCGCGTCCTTCTCGCGATAACTTGTTGGGAGTTTTGGCTTCTTGACGAGGCGCCTTGGTGAAGAAATCTTCGAAGGTGTCTGCGCTTGGAGTTTCGGTTCGAGGCCTGGCGAATGCCGCGTCCACCCGAGGCCTGTCACAAAAGCCTCGGTTGGAACAGAGTTTGACGCTTAGGGCAGTCTTGTCCCACTCTTTCGGCTCTCGGGCCGGCGGCCCGACTTTTATTGCCTTTGCTTAGCGGGTCAAGGTGATTTTCCTGGTTTGTTTAAGCGATGCCCCTTTTGGAAAGAAGGGAGCTATTTTATTTCCTTTCTCGGATTTACATTGGTAAAGAGTTAGCGTTCCTCGAGGATGGATGCTAGAGGAAAGTAAAAGAACAAGAGGAAGATCGATGGGACCCCAGGGTTGAATCCATGAGATCCCAACTCCCTGGGACAGATTGTGGTCATCAGGGTTGACGCCTGTTCCTTGCTTGGGCTCAGCTCCTTCCCTTCCCTTCTTCGACCTCGTTCATCACGCCCTCTCCAGATGTGTTCTGAACGTGTCGGAGAGTCGTTTGCGGCGAACATGACGTTGTCCCAAGGACTCGAGCACCGCCGTGAATGATTTCCTCATTGTTTCGAGGAAGGGAGAGAAGGGGCTGCTGGGCTTGCCTTGCTCGCGCTGCGTGCCACCTTTCTGCCTATCCCGGCAAGGGCGGCGACCCTGAGAACTGGGGTCGTAGCACCGGTTTGCCGGTGGTGACGCAGGCCGGGCGAAGAACTTGCCGATAGCAGCGAGTTCTTCGGCTCGCCCGATTGAACCGCCGTGGGTGTGGGAGGTGTTTTCAGATTGTTGGCCCTCTGAAAAGCCTCTTCAGCCCACCGCGGCAGCCCGTGGAGGGAGGCAACTGGTTCCATTCCACTAAACATCCTCTTTTGCTATGTCGGTTCCTAGCGGACGAAAGAGTCATCGACAGGCCCAGTGAGCTCAGAGGCGGGTCTTAGCAGGTATGGCGCCAGCGTTCCCCCCGTGCTCCTTGTTTCTTCTCCTGGCCCTGGATCCTCCTCTCCGCTTGACATAACATTAGCGAACGGAGAGGTCGACCAGCATGAGGAGGCGAAACAGGGCGTGACGTAACATCATCGAACGAATGTGTTTACTAATGTGGACCCTTCCCGGACCTTCCGCATGGCCCGAGAGGAGCCGAGAACTATGTCGAGGACATGCGGAGCCCCCGAGTGCCCCTTTGGGTGCGGCGAGTAGCCCCAGCTGCGTTGGGGACTTGCCGAGCCCTCGGGTGCCACTTTGGGTGTGGTGCTTTTGCCACTCGGAGCCCTGCAGGGATGTGGCTACCACGCAGAATATGCCCGTACCTAGCGTGCCAACTGTCGGTGTTTCGAACTGGGGGGGGGGGTCCTAACATCGGCGAGTAAATTTGTATCTGCGTGTTCCTAGCTCCGGGTGATGATGCAAGAAGAACACAGGAGGTTTATACTGGTTCGAGCGAACGGAGGCCCTACGTCCAGTGGGGAGGGAGGAGATTGTGTTATCTTGCACCGAGATGCTTGTAGTAGGGGTACAAGCGGGTGAGAGAGGTGTTGGACCAAAGTCTCGTGCGAGGGAAAGATCGTGTGTGTGTTTGAGGTTCGTGGTCACTTGGTGATTGCCTGCCTAGAAGGCGCTCCCGGCCCCTCCTTTTATAGCCGCAAGTAGGGCACCGGGTTACATAGAAGGAGTTGTATTGGGGTTCTTATTTTAGTCTAAAGGCTGTCCGAAAGGCTAAAAACAGCCCGTATCAAACTCAAATTGGATTGGAACTCAACGAAATCGAACGGGGCTGGAACCAAACTTTTCCCAAGTATTCTTCTACGTGCTGGAAAGCTAATCCTAGGATATCATCGCTTCAATCCAACTAATCCATGAGAAATCCGAAGAACACTAGAAAAGTGTAACACCCCTGGTGTTAAGCAGTAATTAAAATTCTAATTAAGTAGTTTAGTATGCATAATCATCGGGCATCATGGTATAAAAGCATTACATGTTTTCATGTTTAAGGCATAAATGTGATGCTTTATATGTTTGACCAGAGTGTTGTATGTTTTTGAGTGTTGATTTCCATGTTTGATATATCTGTGGATTGATTATGATGTTTGGTGTTACATGAAAGGGGCAAGTGAGAAAACCTTGGTTTTTAAATCTCTCTTTTTGTCCCCTTTTTAATAAGTCAAAAAGTATGTCAAATTTCAAAATGATTTCAAAAGCAAAGTTGTAGCTCTTGTTGAGAGGCACAACTTTGGTATTTAAAGGATTGAAGGTTTCTGTACAAAAGTTTGAATAAACTTGAAATCTTTTAAACCCTAAATTTGACCCCAAAACTAGATTTCAAAAACTAAAAAGAATTAGACTTGGGTCTTTTAATCAAAGTTGTAGAGAGGATTAAAAGAAACAACTTTTATTAAGATAGATTTTCATGTTACTAAAGAAAATCTGAAGTGATTTGGAAAACAAGTTTGATGTGGTTTCAAATTGAAAATCAATTCCCAAAACCTAGTTTTATCCCTTTTTGTGTAGTTTCAAAATTAAGTATAATTTTGATATGGGACCAAAACCAAAGTTGTAGATAATTTTATAAGGAACACCTTTTATGTTGGTAAAATTTGAAGTTGTTCAGAAAATTCAAAAGTAATTTTGAATCTAAGTTTGAATGCTTTTCAAATTCAAAAGGTGATTTTAAAATCTAGGCAGATTTTGGTTGTGCTCCTTAAATGAAAGTTGTAGATCCTAATTTTTGGAACAACTTTCATGTTGGGAGTTTTTCCTGTTGTATAGTGTTTTTGGGAGAAATAGGGGAAAGAAGATCAAGATCTTCTCTGATGAACAGTAACCGGAGGGCGAAGATATCAGAGCAGAGTCGTGCTCTGCTCGCCGGCCGCCACACCGCGGTCTCCTCTGCCGACCATGCCACGCCACCAGGACACCTCCTGCTTGCACTGCTGCGACCGCCTATGGCGTGTCCAACGTTCCGCGCTCGCCGTCGAAATCTTGCCACGCAGCCCCGACGAGCACCTTCCTGGCTCGAGCTACAAATTCACTGTCCCTGCTTGATCTCATCCCGTTTGACCGCGGGTATAAATACCCTACACCCTTGCGCATCTCCAGAACCCTTTCGCGCAAACTCTACTCACCCAGAGAGCAAGAAATCGCTGTTCTTCCTTCCGCCTTTGAAAAAGCTCCGCCGAGCTCGACCTCACCGTGGTCAGCTCAACCGAGCACTTCTCCACTCTCTCTTTCTCGTGTTTGTGTTTCGTCTTCATCTCAGGGAACTCATCGGCTCGATGGTTCCTTGTCTGGTGCTCAGGTTTTACCGGAACAGCGTCGTCTTCGCCGGAGTTTACCGCCGAAGGCCACTGCTCCGTGGACGCCTACTCTCCGTGCAACCTCCGCTTAAACCAGTTACACCAACAGCATCAGGGTGAGCTACTAGACCTTCCTAGCTTCTCCGTTCGCTTGCTACCGGCCTAGGTTCGCCGGAGCGGCCGTGTCGAGATCCAATCCGCCGCCGTGCGTGGCCAGACCTCGCCGGAGCAGTAGAGTTTAGGGTTAGGGGCTCAATCGGTTGCGGTTGCCTTGCCGGTGCTGATGCTTGCGTCCGTTGGGTCTCTAGTGGCCGGAGTTGGCCGGCGTAAGTCACGCCGCCGCTCGGTTCATCGCCATGCGCGCCGGCCATGGTCGAGGACCTCCTCGTTGTAAAGATGAGAAGTTCCAGGGTGTTGGTTGCAAAGTCCAAGACTCAGGTGAATAGCGCCATGGACTGCGGGTTGTTTTAGTGTAAGCCGAATGGCTTTTCTGCAAAGTTGTCAGGACACACCGTCTCGCTCGAGCCAGGTCTCGAGCGGACATATGGACACGTGCTCACCGTCTCGAGCTATGCCTCGAGCAGGCGCACCCTCCGCTTCGCTCGAGCCAAGCCTCGGGCGAACGCGTTCACCGTCCCGCCCGAGCTAGGCCTCGGACGGACGAGCGTTTTCCGTCTCGCCCGAGCCTCGAGCCAGGCCTCGGACGGGCGATGGCTTTCCGTATCGCCCGAGCCTCCGAGCCAGGCCTCGGACAGACGGTTGTTTTTTTTCGTCTCGCTCGAGCTAGGCCTCGAGCAGCCACACGGGCGCTGTCTCATTCGAGCCGGGCCTCGAGCGAACGCACACACACCCACCGCCGTGCGCTCGCGCCACGCTGGGTCGAGGCTGGCCGGGCGGTGGCCTCGGGCGAGGCGGAGAAGAAGGGCTTGTCAGCCTCGGGCGAGTCGGAGAAGGAGGGCTGAGGCTGAGGCCTGAGGCTCGGATAGCAGCAGCCGTGGGTTGAACTGGGCCGAGCCCAGTAAGAGTTAGAGATGGTTTTTCCTTTTTGCTGTTATGAGTGAATAGTATTAGGTTTTGTCTTTTTGATATCTTTTTGTAGGAAGCTCCAAAAATTGTGAAAATTTTTGTGTAGCTTTCTCAAGCTGCCTGATATTTAAGAAAAATATAAAACTTGAGTGTTGAACAAATTTTGAAACTGATTTAAATATGGCTTTTAATTAATAAATGGAATTTGATGATTTTTGTAGGCCGATTTAAAGGTCCAAAAACCATGAAACTATTTTTGGCACTGTTTTTAGGTGAAAATGTATCTTCACAAAAATTTTGAGGTCTGTTGAAGAAAATAAAATTTATTCTTATTTATATGCTTTATTTAATCGTTTGAATGTTTATAGTTGTTTGAACTAATTAAGTTGTGAATCACCTGTTAGGTTTAATAGGAAAGTTTTAGAGTTTTTCATAAGCTTTCTAGATTGTCTAGAATCACCCCTTTTGAATCTTAGAAGCTCTAGTTATGGCTTGATTAGTATAAGTGGTGTAATCTATCCAAAGTGTGAACAGCAGTGTTTACATCTTGTGTGACTTTGGATTATTGTTTGAAGACCATGGGACACCTCTCATCTTGTGTTCCTATGGCTTAAGTGATGTTTTAATGAACCTTAGTCATCCTTAGTTATCTTCCTAAAGGTGCTTGATGGAAGTTGTACGTATAGCTAGGAATCTTAGTTGGTGAGTTGCAAGTTGGTTTTGTTGGTTTGCAACTTTACCGCGAAGGAAAGTTGTACTCGACTTTCCTTATCTTGTGTTATCTTCTGTTTTACTTTTGATTTGTCCTGTACCTTAGCATACATCACATGGCATCATACTAAGCATACATCATTTATCTACGTGTAGTATCCGAGAGTGTTGGAGTCATGTTGATCAAGCTTTGGTGATCACCCTTGTCGAACAAGCCTCGGAAGGAGATTCTTGTTGGACAAGCTTCGACGAGAAGACTTAACTTCAAATCAGCAAAGGAACTAACTTATGTGGATTCTTCTTGGATCCTGTCTTCCCTGCAACGAAGGCAAGCCCCGGACATTAACCCTATCCTTGTGATTTTATAAAGTTATTTCACTTAAGTAATATGATGCATTAAGTAATAGGAATTGAGTGAATCCTATTTGATGCATTACCAACCTTGATGATTCCCATACTCAACCTAAATACCTGTTTTATGAAAAGGCTTAGTATGCTTAGCCATGCTTTACTACTTTATTACAGTAAGTGCTTTTAAAAATGGTTACTTTGTTATGGGGATAATGAATTTGGAAACAACGTGATAAGTATACTAACTTACACCAAGAATGGAGTCTTGTTGTAAGGTTACTCAACATAGGACCTTACCGTTGTTGGCCTGCTGTGATTGAGACCTTTGAGTACAGCCCACATGCGGTGGTAAGCCTCGTCTATAGCTATTCCGATACTTGAGAACGGCTAACCGCGCACTCGGAGTGGAAAGATGGCGGGAGTAGCGTGTACCCTCGGGGCTATGAGATAGTCGGGTTCGAGGTGTACTGTACTCTTGGGTGGCGCGGACCCGTTCTTGTATGGGAGGATCTATAGATAGGGTTGACGTATGCAAGATTAAGTTCTACATATGTCGTGTGGTACTGAATCCCCAGCTGGGTTAATCGATTCGAATCGCCGTGTTTCCTCGGATATGGAGCCTCAATCCTTCGACCCGCACCGTAGTAAAGAATGGGATGGTTATGAAAGGAGAATTTTAGAATGTGAAGGTTTGAGAATCTTTGGTTAGTTCACACTTGAGTTAAAACTTAAAAATAGGTTTTACTTTTAGTAAGCTTTTATGCAAAAGAAAATACTTTGACCTTGCTAAAGCCTTATCTTGAATCCTTATAGCCTTCATACCTGAGTCTTCTTCTTTTCTCTAGACGGTTAAGTCTTGTTGAGTACCCCAGTACTCAGGGTTTGTTAATCCCCTGTTGCAGGTTTCTTTAATAGGTGATGTTGATCATGATCATGTCATTGGGCTTGACATGATCTGGTTGTCCTTCTTCTCCAACTTAGGTACTCCGCCTAAGTGTGGTTCCGTAATACTATTCTACTTCCGCAATACCAGTTATGTTTATGTAAAAAGTAACTTGTTCATGGATTTGTAAAGTTTTTATCTCTTACTTCCGCACTCCGATGGTATTTTGTAACAAATGTTGTAATGTTGTAATTATTCCAACCTTCATGATGATGATCCTGTGGTTCGTGGATAATTTGGGGTTCTCTCGGGGACACCCGACAGATCTTTCCAGTGATGTGGTACATGTGCACAGTCATTAGGGCTCGAGGAGACGGTGACGTGTGCAGGTGGGCCACATTAACGGGAGGTTCTGCCACAAAAAGGGGGAAGAACGAAGAACGAACACGATTTCGACCCGATCTATGAGCTCGTGAGGTTAGAGAAGAAATCCTTCAGTGGAAAGAAGGAGCTCACGACGTAGAACAATCTGATTCAAATGGAATCGCAAATTGACAGTCAGAGAGGGAGAACGAGGCAAATCTCCGGAAGGGGAAAAACCAAACGCGAAGAACAAAAACGCGATTCGATCCAAATTTCAGCCAACAAAGAGGAGGGGAGAAATTGATCCTTGGATTGCTACTAGATGATGAATTGTGTAGCACTCTGTGTCGGGTTACAAGCCACTCCTCGCAGTACAAAACGCGGATGGCGAAAAGCTCAAGAACAAGAGCCGGTCTCTCCTCTCAACCCTAGCCTCCTCTCAAATGAACAAAATGAGAGTGACACCTCCAAGGATGTGACTGCCCTAGCAGTCCCCTCATATATATAGGCGCACGTCCGAAGACCAAAATGCCCTTACATTAAGCACTCAACCCAAATACCCCCCAGGAGTAGTCCTGACGATCTTCATCCGACGGCCACGCCCGCACATCCGGTAGCTTCGCCTCGACGCGACCTCCCCGATGCCGCCACGTGCCGTCACGTCGACCACCGCGCCTTCCTCGTGGATAGCTTCGCCGCCGCGCCAGCCTCTCCACGCCGCCACGCGTCGACCGTCCTTTCGGACCACCCCCGGTATTGAGGCCCAAACCGGTAAACCCGCCAGCCCAGGTTTTGAGGCCCAAACCTGGAAACCGTCCACCCCGAGTTTTGAGGCCCAAACTCGGAAACCCGCGCGCCCAGGTTTTGAGGCCCAAACCTGGAAACTGTCCTCGCCGAGTTTTGAGGCCCAAACTTGGAAACCGGCCACCCCAGGTTTTGAGGCCCAAACCTGGAAACCGTCGATGGTAGCTTTTTGAGGCTCAGCTACCGAACCCGCACCATAGACGGGATGTGGTTCGCACACCCCGACCACCGGCACTGATGCTGATGCATGTCCAGCCTCCACGCCGGGCACAACGCCTTCGCCATCCTCCTTGACTCTGCCGACGGCACTTGCGCCGCACGCAAGCCCGTGTCCGACCTCCCGCCATGTGTCACGACACCACGTCTTCCTCCTGACTCGGCCGATGCATCGCACATCCCCATGTGCTCCTGCTCGCCGATGCCACGTGCCAGCTACCACAGCTGGTCCTCTGGCCCTCCGGTCCGTCAGTCCAAGCCTCACGTCCGCTCTTCACCGCTATGGGTACATCGGCATGGCACGTCCGCCGCACGACACGCCCATCCTTCACCGCTCCCGGTCCGTCGGCACGGCATGTCTCTACTTGACCTTCACCTCGCCATTGACCACTGTATCCGAGTTCAACACCTGCACATCAACACAGCCAAGAGACACATGTTGCACATGCACACCAACACAGAAACACCACAACTCAACGCCACCGGTTAGTCATAAACCTTAAGCGCATAGCGAGATATAGACTCAACCGGGTAAAGCCTCAAACCTTCCTCATCAAAGTCAATCATTCATCATATATGTTCTCAATCTCCCCCTTGATGAATGCATTGACTAACAATAAAACCAAAAAGGAAGGGTTTGAAGGCAAAACTCATTCAAGTGCCCAAAAGCCAATCGAAAGCAAACACAAGGCCACTTGGAATGAGGAAGGATCATGAAAACTCCAAATAAAAGCTCTCGGTCCCGAAAGAAATGGGAAAAGTGGGCAAAGCCTCCACACAACTGAAGAGACAAGAGAAACCAAGAGTTTCATGAAATCCCAAAAAGGTACTCGAAAACCAATCTCAAATAAATTGTCAAACAATCATCACAAAATAAACCAAGGTACTTATCCACTTGGGTTCACTTGGGTCGAGATTTCTCCCCTTTTTCTCCCACTTGATGATTGAATTGACAAAAACTAAGCATAAGAGATGGTTTGAGATACCAAAACCGAAAACTTGGTCCCCAAAGACATGGGCAACGGCTCAACGCAACCAAGCAAAAGTTCAGAGCAACAACTCATCAAAGAGCAAAACTCGATCAAAATCAGAGCACAAGACTTCGTTCCCAAAGACATGGGCAACGGCTCGACGCAACCAAGTAAAAAATGAGCTAGCCCTCAAGAAAAGGCAGAAAATGGCTCAACACCACTAGCTCAAGGCTTGATACCAATTGAGGCTGAAACAACGCATGAGAATGCAAAACTGCTAGTCCCTCAAGATAGAGGCACAGAGGCTCAACACAACTAGCAGACTCGATATCAATCACAAACAGCCAACAATTGGTGAAAACAGCTAGTTCCTCAAGACAGAGGCACATAGGCTTGACGCAACTAGCTGAAGGGTCCATATCAATCGAAAATACCAAGCAAAAACTGTTAGTCCCTCTAGACAGAGGCAAAAATGGCTCAACACGACTAGCAGGCTCGATACCGACTGAGTAAAACCACAAGAGAAGCTCAACACTAAATGGAGCACAAACACTCGGAGCACGCGGAGAAGCAGCAAGACAAAAGCGACTCCCCCTGAAAGCAAGCCTATATACAAAAGCTATGCAACAAAGCTCATGACAGCAAATACACTCCATACCAAAAGATGGATACCAAATGAAACACATAAAAGAGCTATACCGAGTGAAGAAGAACATAAAAGAGCTAAACTCCCCCTTGCTCAAAGCTCTCCCCAAAATGCATGACTCTCCCCTTTGTGCCAACACTCAAGCTCCCCCTTGCAAATAGCTACTCCCCCTTGACAAAAGGGAACATGCTGAGGGGTTTTAACATTTCTCCACAAAGTTGATACAAACACAAGACAAGTCATCAACCAAAAGCATATGGGGGGTTATGAAAAGCACTGAAAGTGACCACAAAGTGTATCGGAGCTGGGGGCATGAACACTAAGCTAAAATGCATGATATGCACAATGCAACAGCTTCAAGTGTATAGCAATCAGAATGAAAAGATGCTCAATAGGGTGCTGCCCTGAGAGTGTAGCAACCAATACAAATGCTAGCAAAGGCTCAAACTGATCAAATGAATACGAAATATGAAAAATTAAGCATATGAGCAGTTTTAAGCCATTTGAAAAGTAGTCCACCACTAAAATAGCACTTAGCATGAATAGACAGGAAATCGAGCAAGTGCTAACTCAAGTATAAAAAGTGAACTACCCCTAGCAAAGTTCAATCATCATGCAATAGAATGAAGCATAGACTTGTGTTATTTTTCAAATTTTATCGGAGATTGCAGCGGTATTAACACAAGTTCATATTAAAGCATGTGATTGCGAGAGGTTGAAAGCATGGTCATTGCCTAACTTTTCAACGAGGCTAAGCCTATGCAAGAAAAGCAATCGGAAGCTTAAAGCACCGGTTTCGGTCTTACACTACACGGCTCAAGTTTAACTCAAATGTGCAATGAGAAACAGTCTTGATACCGTGATGTGCTGACACATGCAATCCCATCTCGATCTTTTCATTTCACTAATACTTGGATCAAATTTTAAGCACAATGTAAATATGAATAATCCAAGCAAGTGAATGACTCAGTGCAAGAGACATAGCAACCTAGCATACAAAAGATAGCACAAGTGATCTCAACACATCCTACCCATGCTAGTTGCCAATCTCAATGGTGAACAAATTAAAGGTTTCATAGTTGATTAGTCAAGTTCACCGTTTGCAAAAATAGCTTAGCTCATAACATGTATCAAGTGATCAAAAAGAGCCTAAGCTACAAGCATCATCATGAATAGACAGGGCATACCAACAAGAGCATAATCTCATTCTCATTACTATATTCATGAAGCTCTAAAATGCAAGATATACATGATGAAATGCATGCAAAAGCTAGTCTATCAAAGATAAAACAAAACTAGCCTAAAAAGGAAAACCCAAAACAAAAGGGTATCGGAGAAGCCCAACTAAGATACAACAAGCAAAATGCTTCCCCAACTAAAAGGGAAACACGCACCAAAGACACAAATAAAGAGCCAAGAAATGTTCAAGCGACAACCAGCAAAATCCACATCGAAAAGACCACACAGCAGAAAGAGGTCGAAGAAGAAGGGTACCAAAATCCGAACTCAGAAGTGTGCCGGATGTACCTCCTGAAGCGCATGACCTCCTGCTGGTGTGATACCCGAGGGGACGCCTAAAACTGCTGAACTCCGGGGCACCTGCCTCGCCGAAGTCGTCTCCCCCTCGCCTGATGCTATCGCTCGCACAGGTGCTGCTAGTGCTAGCTGGAGAGCTGCTCGAACGGAACTCCAAGTCGTGGAAGATGTGGAAGAAGTGTGATCGGGTCCGTGAGCGGAAATGCTCTCTAGGCTCCTGTTCTCCTGCACACTCAAAAGCAGAAGAAACACAAGGCATTGTCTCGTCCAGTGTGACCTCAAGGTCTCCACAAAGCGGTTAGTCACATAATAAGCATAAGGTGAACACTCAACAAAAGAGGCCTACCTATGAATGATACCGCAAGGAGAACTGAACTCAAACTAGTGAAGACTACCATGCAACAGGATAAAGCACTGTATAGCAAAATGCAACCTAAAAACATGATAAACCCAAACACAGCCTAAACCTCAACACATGCTACAATGCAAGATAATGATAGCAATAGATCCAAAAGCATGTAACATGATAAAATTGTGGAAAGGCTAGTGCTCAAACTAATCATATCAACAGGGTACATGTAGCTAATCAAAACTAGCACCTGAAAAGCGACGCCTAATGAACATCATACCACTACACATCAAGCTCATGGATAAGTATGGTAAAACATGGCATAATGTTCATGAGGATCACAAACTAGCATGAAAATTGGAATAGCCACCAAAACTATACAGAAAGCTAGCATGGCATGATATACAAGAGATAGCACATGCTAGACTAAATGAAACATGACACAAAGAAAATGTACATGCAAGAACTATACAAGTGAGCACATGAACGTCCATCTCATACCACAAGAAATATCACTTGGATGTACAAGGTATGAGTGTATAAGAAAGCTCACCAAGCTGCAAAAGCCTCTTTGGAGGCAAATCTAAGCGAGATGCAGAGAACCACCAAAAACTTGATCACATCTAAAAGATCAAGCTCCATTCGGCGCATGTTCTCCACCCCGCGTCCTCATATCTACACACAAGAGGACAAAGTAACCCGAGTCTTGGATCCCGAAGGGTTAGCAAGCATGTACTTGGGAATCCAGGACTTGGTCACAAATCTCAACTTATCATGTGGGTTAGCATGATGCAAGTGTTGGTTCAAATGCAATTGTGAAACACCCTTGGAAGCATTCCTCAAAAGGACAACTCGAAGAGAAGAACGAGTTGTACCATGGGAAAAGAGGCAAACATCTTCCAAGGTCTTTGTAGAAGAACCAATAGAAGCACCATGAAAAGCATGACGTGGACCAAGAGAGGAAGCACTAGAGGCAAGTCCACGACCATGACTATCCCACTAGAAAAGGAGTCATAAAACCCATCAACAAAAATGGGCTTCTTACTAGGAACACAAGCGTTCATGCCATGAGAAGGGCTATGAACCACCAACTTCCTAGAAGAGCGAGCTTGGCGCAAACGTTTGGCACGTCGATAGCAAAAGCTTCTTGATGCCCATCATTCTCACAAAAGAGCAATGGTACAAAGGCCTACTGGAAGGCACACCATTCTCCGACAAGTGAGAAGTCCCTTGGGACTTAGAACAAGAAGCATCTACAACCAACTTGGTGGCCAACGCTAGGTGCACACGTGCCATGGGAAAGGCTACGCGGCTTCCTAAAAGCCTTAGCTCGAATTCGTCGCTCGTGTTTGACACGGCGGAAACAAAAATCGAATGAATGTCCATCCTTCTTGCAAAAGGTGCAATGGAAACCGGATTGGGAACACGAGTTCCAAAAATGTGAGAAGCACCTTTGTCAAGAGAAGTCCCTTGAACATCACTCGAAGAACTAACAAGGTTAGGAGTAGCTATGAAAGAGCTATCCGAAACCTTGGCACAAGTGCTATCGTCAAAAGACTCACGCACAGCACAAGAACCCAACTCCGGTTGCAAAGATGCAAGCTTAGAAATATCAACATCGGAGTTGCAAGAAATGTGTGACTCAAAAGACTTAGCACAAAGACTCTTGCATCTTTTGGCTAAAACCTCATTTTCAAACATGAGGCGATCACAAGTACCACACGAAGTGTTTTTTCAGATTTTCCAACTCCTCTCTAATGCACTCGGCATATATGGTACGCAAGAGTTCATTTTCTTTTCAAGGTTGACACTCATATCATTGTGCTAACCAACTTGGCGCTCATATCATCGTGCATTTGCTTCAAAACCAAAACTTCTTTTTCTAAATCAATGCATGATGTGCAAATGAAATTGGGGAAGAAACATCACCATTCACATCAAGCAAAGAATCATGAGTAGCACAAGAAGTAAGGCAAGCATTTTTATTCAAAGAGCATGAGCTACAAGGCCTAGAATTTATCTCATCAATTTTAGCCCTAGCATGCTCGAGTTCATCTACACATGTCCTGTGAATCAAACTTAATTCTCTAAGTCTAACAACAAAAGATTCACAAGAATCACATGGTGACAAAGCATTTGACTATAGCAAGGTTATTTCAGTTTTAGCACAATCAAGGTCCTTGCGCAAGTCAATGCAAACTAGACATGGTTCGGAAGCATTGGATTTCAACAAATCAATCTCAGATTTTAAGCTAGCAAGAGAAACAGCCTAGCTCATCATTCTTCCTAACCAAGTCAACACAGGAGGTGCAAGGCAAAGAGGCACTAGACTTCATCTTAGCAATGGAGCATTTAATTTTTCTACCTTTCTACGCAAGGTATCACAAAGCTCATCATCCCTAGAGCAAGCCTCATATAGGTTGTGCAAAGCCACAAGACCACAAGCAAGGTGTACCTCTCTTGGCCCTTGCCAAGTTGACGTAGGAGATCCTCCGATGAAAGCTCGTTCATGTCGTAGAAGGTTCAGCAGATCGTTCAACCTCGCGATCCCTCTCATCAACTGCACTCCTCCTTCTTCCCAAGATGTCATCCTTGGAAACGTTCAAGCTGAAAGACAAAGACATACTTGAAGAAGAACTTGGTGCTTACTTCAAATAGCACCGTTAGTGTTAGCCAAACAAAAGCTCAACACCCTCGACAAGCAAAGTCGGGAACACAACCACTCTCAAAAGGTCGCCTTCACGGATCCGGAACCGTTAAGGTAGAGAGATCCTTAACTGGCTCTGATACCAATTGAAGGACCGAATTGGCGACCAGAGGGGGGGTGAATGGAGCCTCAAATTTCTTCTCGAGAAATGATGGCCCTTGTCCCAGAAAATCACCCCAAAAGCGAAGACTCAAACAACGGTGAGTTCACGACCTACGAATAAGGTGGATACCCTAGGAGATGTCCTAGAGGTACAAACAGAAACTACTGAAGAACCCACAAAACGAAGCACCAAAGAAACGGGCAAAACTACAAAGCAAGCTCCTAGAACAATCGACTTCCGATAACGGAACACCCCACTCCTATGGAGAAGAGGAAAGTGTTCGACCAAAAACTACTTAGGCAACTAGTGGAAAAAGCACCTTGGAAAGATCCTTATGAAGTTAGGAAACTAACGCAACAGGCAGATCTCAAATCGGAGCTCGAACGACAAGATACGGCCGCCAGAACAAACGAAACTCCGAAAGCGGACACTTAACTCCTATTGAGAAGAAGAAGTGTCCGACAAAAATTACTTTTGACCAATGGTGGCAAAAGTACTTTGGATGATCCTATTAGAAGTTAGGAACACCACGCAACAACGGATCACAATCGGAGCTCGTATGCCAAAGATACGGACGAATCAGCAAAACTGTGCAGTCGCGGACTGTCCGCTAGTGAACCGCGGACTGTCCGCTATTGAACCCCGGACAGTCCGGGAATGAGTCCCGGACAGTTCCGCCGTTCAAAAATGAAACAGCGACCTCACTGCCCGTGAACAGCCCCGACCCCGGACAGTCGCGGGATAAGTCCCGGACAGTCCGCACTGTCTAGAAAGGCTAAAAAGCACCGTACAACTCAAATTTGATTGGAACTCAACCAAATCGAACGGGGCTGCAACCAAAATTCTCCAAGTGTTCTTCTACTGTGTTGGGAAGCTATCCTAGGATATCTCACGTCAATCCAACTAATCCATGAGAATCCGAAGAACACTAGAAAAAGGGGGAAGAACGGATGCAACGACAGATTTCGACGCCGATCTATGAGCTCGGAGGTTAGAGAAGAAGAATCCTTCGGTGAAAGAAGGAGTCTCACGAGCATAGAAGCAGTTTTGATTTCAGAATGATCGCAAATCATCGTCGGAGGAGTGAGAACGAGGCAAATCCCGGGATAGGGGAAAAACCAAAACACGAAGAATCAAAAACCGATTTCTGATCCAAAACTTTCAGCCAACAAGAGGGGGGAGAAATTTGATCCTGGATTGGCTACTAGATGATAATATGTGTAGAGCTCTGTGGTCGGGTTACAAGACCTCCTCGCATGTACAAACGCGGATGTGAAAAGCGTCAAGAACAAGAGTCGGTTCTCCTTCCAATCTACACCTAGCCCTCCTCTCAAATTGACCAAATGAGAGTGGACACGCTCAAGGATGTTGGCTTCCCTAGCAGTCCCCTCTCTATATAAGCACACTCCGAAGGCCAAAACGACCTTACTTAGCATCAACCCAAATACCCCTCCAGGAGTACAAACCGTCAGTCCTGACGATCTTAATCCGAACGGGTCCACGCCCGCACTCGGTAGCTTCGCCTCGACGCGACCCTCTGATCCGCCACTGCCGTCAACCTCGATGCCACACCGCTGTCCTTTCCTTGTGATAGCTTTTGCTGCCCGGCGCTGGAGCGTCTCCACGCACACGCGTCGCCGTCCTTTCGGACCCACCCCGTGTTTGAGGCCCAAACCGGTTAAAACGCCGCCACCAGGTTTTAGAGCCCAAACCTTAGAAACCGTCCACTCACGAGTTTGAGGCCCAAACTCGGATAAACGCCGCGGCCCAGGTTTTGTCGAGGCCATAACCTAGACAAATACCGTCCTGGGCACCGAGTTTTGAGGCCCAAACTCCAGAAACTGGTCCACCACCAGGGTTTTTTGAGGCCCAAACCTGGGAAACCGTCGATGGTAGCTTTGAGCTCATGCTACCGAACCAAACCCTCACCGTAGACGGGATGTGGTTCGCCACCCCGACCACTGTGCACTGATTGTGCTTGATGCAGGTCCACCTCGCACGCCGGGCACAACGCCCTTCGCCATCCTCCTTGACTCGTCGCCGACGGCACTTGCGCCGCACGCAAGCCCGTGTCCGAACTCCCGACGCTAAGTGTCACGACGCCACGTATTCCTTCCCACTCGGCGATGCATCGCCACAATCCCCATGCTGCTGCCTGCTCGCCGATGCCACGTGCCAGCTACCACATGGCTGGTCCTCAGCCCTTCCAGTCCGTCAGTCCAAGCCTCACGTCCGCCCTTCACCGCTCTGGGGTACAGATCGCATGGGCACGTTCTCGCACGCACGGCGACACCCATCCTTCACCGCTCCCGGTCCTGTTGGCACGGCACGTCTCTACTTGACCTTCACCTCGCTCATTGACCACTGTAATCCGAGCTTCAAACACCTTGCACATCCAACACACTCCAAGAAGACACATTGTTGCACATCGCACACCACACGAAACACATCAACTCAACGCCACCGGTTAGTAATTAAATTAAGAACATAGCGAGAATAGGGGACTCAACCGGGTTTAAAGCCTCAAACCTTCCTCATCAAAGTCATCATTCATCATATATGTTCTCAATCTCCCCCTTGATGAATGCATGCTAACACATAAAACCACAAAGGAAGGTTTGAGGCAAAACTCATTCAAGTGCCCAAAGCCATTCGAAGAACACAAGGGCCACTTGATGAGGAAGGATCATGAAAACTCCAATAAAAGCTCTCGGTCCCGAAAGAACGGGAAAGCGGGCAAAAGCCTGCACAGCAACCGAAGAGACAAGAGAAAAACAAGAAGTTTCATGAAATGCCAAAAAGGTACTCGAAATAACCAATCTCAAATATATTGTCAAACATCATTCTACAAATAAACCACTGGTCTTACCACATTGGGTTCACTTGGGTTCGAGATTCTCCCCTTTTGCCTCCCCTTGATGATTGAATTGGACAAAACTAAGCATAAGAGATGGTTTGAGATACCCAAACTGAAAACTTGGCCCCAAAGACCCTGGGTGAGGCCAAGACCTCTTCCAACACCCATGCGACTACGATGGCCCTGTGGATGCGGACAAGGAGGGTGAAGCATGGACTGGAAGGAGTACCTGGAAGTATGATCGGGTCGCTGCTGTACCTACACGGCGACAGCCCGACATTCCAGTTCGCGGTGTGTGCTGTGCGCGGATTTCCGATCGTCGCCTACGCACTTTCACCATTTTAGAGAGGGTCAAGCGCATTAATGATTGGTCCTTATCCTTACTCCAGAATTTGGATTTAGGTATTCTGCTTCCTCCACCCTCGCTTTGCGGTTATTCCGATGCCGATTTTGCTGTTGCCGTATTGACCGCAACGTCCACTTCTGTGGACTTGCCAGTTGTTATTGTTTTCTTCTCTTGTATCGTGTCTTCCTCGCAAGCAGTCTTAGTGTCGCCCCAGTCTACTCACAAGCTGAGTATGTTGCTGCGGGCTAGCTGGCTGTTGTCCCAGTTACTCTGGATGATGGCCATTTGCGTGATTTTGGGTTCTGAGCTTTTTTCGTGTTCCTTTGCTTTGTGACAGCCAGCGATTGCTATTTAGCATTGCTAAGAACCCCGTGCTTCACTCGAAGACCAAACACAATTGATGGGCCTCATTTCATTTTCTCGAGACACTATGGAGAAGGGATGATATCGACCTTCGCCATGATCGACTACTCATTCATCCATTTTTGTGCTGATATTCACCAAGCCTTTGGACTATCGAACTTTTGCTTAGGTTGAGAGGTGAAGCTTGGTGTGTGTTTTCCCCTTTAGCTTTGGGGGAAACATTTTTGGTTCTTGTATTTATAGACTGACTCTTTTCGTTTGCCTTTGTTTCCTTTTGGCATTTTTAGCATACGCATATTACATTCTGAGCTTCATTTATATCTCATTAGAATTAACTATGCTCTTTAGTATGCCTCCGATGCTTATGATGGATGCTTGTGCTTATGCCTTTGATCACTAAATACAGTGTTGTGTAGCTGAGCTAGTTTTTGAATTTTGGTGAATTTGCTTACAAACTGTGAAATTGAAAATTCACCATTGGAGATAGGCAACTACGACATGTGTAGGATGTGGTGAGTTCAACTCGTGCTTTCCATATATGTGGGCCAGAACCTCCTGAATTAGTAGAGCCACAATGCACCCATCATTTGTCCTAGAGACTTCTGATTGGCGTGCACGAGTTCCAAATGACTCAAGAGATCTGTCGGGTGTCCTGCGGGAAACCTGATATTCATCCATGTTACATTTCTTTTCACGGAATTCCCTTCGTCAAGCATCAGCAGTATTACAACAGTTTTATAGATAGATTAAATCAGAGTAAAAGCGGAAAAGTCTATATACCCTAGATTGAAACTTAAAAGTTTACAAACCAAGATATGTTTGATACATAAAGGTTCGGAACCTTTTTATATTACATGTTCCAAACAACTTTTGTACTTGCCGCAAGGTCAAACATCAGAGTCATCATCACTCTTCCTGCACAAGAGTGAAGAAAACATTGACCACCAAAAGGCATGGATCCAATAAACTCACCTGCAACAAAGGTTGAAAACCCTAAGTACAAAAAGTAACTCAACCAAGACTTAACCTCTAGAAAGAGAGAAGACTCAGGATATGAAATTATAGGATTCAATGGTAAAGTCCTTAGCAGATATCAAAACATTTCTTTTGCATAAAAGCTTAACTAATAGAAACCCTAAAAACTTTTCAAGTTTTACTCAGATTACTCTTCATGACTATCTAAATTCTCAAACCTTCAT